>JAECZO010000076.1:0-141148 GCA_019188245.1 Novymonas esmeraldas
AGGAGGCGAGGCTGATCTTCTTGAAGGTGCCGTTGGGCAGCAGCGCGATCTCGTCGAAGGCGGGGGCGGGCTGGTTGAGCCGAGCAGCGCCGGAGGACATGATTGCTGTAGATAGTGGGGGGAGGGGGGGAGGGGAGAAGAGGGAGATAGATAGTGGGAGAGATATAGTAGAGCTGATGACGGATGGGGTGGAGAGAAGGCAGAGCTACGCGTATGTGTGTGTGTGTGCGTATGTGTGTGAGGAAGGGATGTGGGAGGAGGGAGAGAGATGAACCGTGTATGTGAGGGAGAGGGACTGTGTGTGTTCGCGTGAGGCGTGGTGAAGTAGATGCGCCACTGTGAAGGGCAACGACACCGTCGACTGCTGAGGGACGAGGATGGCGGCGGCGGCGGCGTCGGCGGCGGTGGCTAGAAAGCCCAGTCGAACGTCCACGCTGACTGCAATGATGTGTGTGTGCCTCCCCACCCAGCTGCTGTGCTGCAGGATGTGTGCTGTGGCAGCGGGACGGGGAGGGGGGGGAGCTGCTGCCCGCTACCTTCACTTCCCTCCCCCCCCTGATCCTCTCATACTCGCACACACACACACACACACACACACACACACACACACACACACACACACACACACACACAAACGCACACTCGTTCTCTTCTCCGCCGCGACACCCTTCGTCTAGGCTGTCGGTGGTGTGGCGGAGCGACTGCGTCTGCGCTTCCGCGTGTGCGGTGCGTCAACCGACGCGTTGGCCGGTGCGCTCGCCGGCGTCACCTCCTCCGTGTGGTGCACCACCGCCGTCACCGCGAAGGCCGGCGTCCGCATCAGGCGTGCGAACTCCGGCTCGATCAGCGGCACCGCGCGCTCCGCGACGCGCATGAGCTTCTCCACTCGCGCGGGCTGCAGGTGAGCGCTGGAGGCGAAGCCGGTGTAGAGCGTGGCGCGTGGCGGCTCGTTGTTCGGGTCGGCGGGCTGCTGCGGCTTCCCGGGCCACTGCAGCCGCGGCTCAGCACGGGCGAGCAGCACCGCCATGACGGCCTTCTCCGCCTCCACGGCGGCGGCCAGTCCAGCGGCGCCGACGGCGGCGGTCCTCTCGCACACACGCATCGCCTCCACGAGGGCGAGGCAGGGCCGCTCGTAGTGGATGAGCGGGAGCTGCTGCAGCTGCACGTAGTAGAGGATGAGGTTGGGCACATACTTGGCCGCCAGCGCCGCCATCTCCGCCCCCATGTTTGCCGCCTCCACCACCTCCTGCCGACGCGACTCCACGTCCTTCAGACTGCCGTCCAGCACGCGCATCTCGGCCAGGGGGATGGGATGCCCGAGGCGCTCCGCCGCGAGCATCAGACACGCCGCCGACACCTCCGTCTGGTGCTCCACCCGGATGCCGCGCTCACGGCGGAAGCCGACCAAGTGCTTCGCCAGCGCCACCGCGTCTCGCAGGATCGCCTCGTCATGGCGGCGGGAGAGGCGGAACAGCGCCTCGAGCTGACCTGACATGCGCGGGTGCAGCCGCGTGCGGCCGTACGGGGCGGCGTCGCCGAAGGGGCCGAGGTTGCCGCCGTGCGCGGCGGCGCCGGTGGCGGTGCGGCGCAGGACGCCTGCCGCGGCCGCTGCTGCCTCGTCGCGGGTGAGGCCACCGCCACGCGCCGTCGCACGTCCAACGCCGCCGTTGCCGTCCCAGTCGTTGTCACGGTCTACGTCGGCGTGCGTCGCGTCCTTCTCGTAGCGCGTCGCCACGTTCTCCTCGAGGCCCATCGCGACGACGGTGGCGCAGTTGACGCACGCCGCCTCACCGCGCACCTCGTCCGTCTCGATGCTGTCCACTGCGCCGCAGAAGGGGCAACCCTTCCCAACGTAGTCCGCGGCGGTGGCCATCGACGGACGTTCGCGTCTGCACGAGTGCTGCCGTGCAGGAGAAGGAGAAGGAGGAGGAGGGGTGGGGCAGATGGAGTGCGAAGGAGTTGCTGTCTCTCCCCCGTCTCTGCCACTATCGATGTATGTATGTGTGTGTTTGTGTGTGTGGAAGAGAGAGTATGTGACGGACAGAGGAGCAGATGGTGGTGGAGGAAGAGAGCGACGTGACGAGGCGGGACGACTGCGGCAACCGAGCGTGTCGCTTGTCTGTGACGTGTACGCAGAGAGACACAGAGACAATGAGATGAGTACAAACACACACACACACAAACACACAGACAGACACTCGAGCACACAGGCGAGGAATGAAGTTCACCGTCCTCTCTCCATTCTCCCCCACCGTCACGCGTCAGAGCAGCGCCGTCAGTCGCGCACGCACCTTCAGCTCCGCCGAGTACAGCGCCTCCGCTTCTGCCTGCAAGGCTGCCGTCACGCGAAGTGCTGCTGCTGCTGCTGCTGTTGCGGCTGCGGCTGTCGTGGCAGAGTCGACTAGACCGGCGTCTTTGTTGCTGGCAGCGTGTGCACACCCCACCGCGGCATCCGCTGCGTGAGGCGGCGCTGCGGTGGTCAGGGCCGAGACGAGCTTCGATGCTGTCGTAGCGCCGGCGTCGACGTCACCAGCTGCACTGTCGTCGTCGTCGCTCCAGCCCCAACCGTCGTCATCATCATCGTCCGCTGCTGTCACCGCCGTCACGGGCGGCGCAGCGGCGCGTGGCTCCGTCACTGCCGGGCCGCTAACGGCGGAGAGCGCTGGTGCTGCCACGACGTCCTCCTCATCGCTCCACCCCCACCCATCATCGTCCGCAACGGCACCACCGACAACAGCAGCAGCGGCAGCACCACCGTCGGGGTTGATGGGGGCGGTGTTGGTCGGCGTCGCCGCCGCCGCCGCCGCCGCCACGGAGGCGACGGAGCCCGTCTCACTCGACCTCGCTCGCGGAGTCGCTACAGATGTGGTGGCCTGCCGTGACTCGCGCCGCGGGACCGCCGCTGACTTGCTCGCGGACTCCATCGCTGCCGCCTCGACGGCGGGGAGGATGCTGCGCACCGGGTCCGGCGTGCTCGCGTCCTCCGGCACCGACACAGACTGCCGCCGCTGCTGCTGCTGCTGCTGTGGAGGCGAGGCAGAAGACGACACCGGTGGCTCGAGGATGACGGCTGCACCGAGCCTCTTGCGCCGCGGTGGCTGCGTGGGGGGCGGCGCTGTCGTCTCAGCGGCCGCGATCACGACTGCCGCCGCCGCTGCCGGTGCCGTGCGACGCGGCGGACCGATGGGGTGGGAGGGCAGCTGGACGGTGGGGGCGGCGCGTGGCTCCTCTGCCACCGTCTGCGGTGCCGCGGCGGGTGGGGCTGCCGGGGGAGGCGGATCGTCCTCGCCGCTGGCGGAGCTCCAGCCCCAGTCGTCCTGCATCGTGGCAGCGGCCGCCACCGGTGCCGCGGCGGTGGCCCCGCCGGCCTCCTTCGCAGTCGCGCCGCGGCCGGCAGGCGGTGGCGGGGCGACGGTGTCGCGCAACGCCGTTTGCCAGCGGGAGAGGGCACCGAGGAGGCCGCTGGCACCGCTCACGGCGGCGGGTGCGGCGCTGACGTCGTGCCTCTCAGCCGCTACCGCCACCGGCCTCGCTGCTGCAGCTGCTGCTGCTGCTGCTGCTGCTTCTTCTTTGGGCGGTCGCAGCGGCTGCGTCGCGCCGGTCGGTGCGCTCACTGAGTTGGCTGCAGCCGACGACGACGACACCGCCGCCGCGGCAGCGGCGCTTCGCTGATGTGTCTCACCCCCATCGGCGCTGTGGCGGGCGGAGGACTGAAGAGGAACGACGACGGCTGCGGCCCCGCCGCCGAGTCCCTTGCGGCCACGGCGCTGCACAGACGTCATCGCCGCTGCCGCCGCTGCTGCCGCCGCCTCCTCCTCGGCCTCGGCTGCGCGGGTCGTCAGCACCACGTGCGCGCGCGCCGCTGCCACCGCCAGCGCGTCTCGCGCGTCCTCCTCGAGTGCCGCGAGGCCGGCGCGGCCCTCGTCGTGCAACACCCATACGCGTCCTTCTCTCGACGCCGTGTCGGCAAGGGACGCTCTGGTGGCGTGGGCAGTGGCCTGCACCGCCATGCGCGCGTCACGCTCCTCTTGCAGAAGCCGCCGCACCGCGAACCGCTGCTGGTCGCACCACTCACACCACGCGCGACGGAGCTCTGCGCGTGCCGTGTCGAGCAGCAGCTGGTGCTCGCGGTGTGCAAAGGCGAAGATGAGGTCGTGCTGATCCAGTGCAAAGGCCGTCAGCTCCCTGCGTCGCCGCTCGACGCGCATCGCCACGTAGAGCTGCGTCAGCGCACGCCCGAACGCTGGCGACGAGACGAGGTCATGCCACTCGCGCAGCAGCTGGTCGGCGCGCTGGCGGCGCTTGAAGGACTCCTCCTTCACGAGAAGCTGCGTCGCGTCCGCCACGGATTGGTGGAGGGCGACAGCCTCGTGCACCGGAGGCGAGGTCACCGCCGGCAATGCACGGGCAGGCGCGGACGAGGGAGACTGCGGCTGCGGCGACGGGGCGGCGCGCGGGGCCACCGTTGCGCCAATCGTGTGGAGGAGCGAGGAGCGCAGGGCGCTGCCGGCGTCCATCCAGGCCGAGCCGACGGCCGCGGCCGCGCTTGCCGTGCTCGACACCGTACCGGACCGGTGGTGCAGCGAGGACGGCGGCGGCGGCGTGGCCGTGGGAGCGGGCGGCTGTCCGTCACGGCCAGCCGCCGCCGCCGCCGGCAGCAGCAGCAGCGAGCGATACTCCGGCGCTACGCAAGCGCGCACGCACTCCAGTGCGGCGGCGGTGGTGCCACCACGACCACCGCCACGACCACCACCGGCGACGCGGCGCTGCTCTTGACGCCAACGCGTCCACTCGCCGTGCAGATCAGAGTTGCGGTGTCGCGCCGTCGAGAGAGCGGCGGGGACGGTGTTGTTCGCCGGAGGAGCCTCCAGGTAGGCGCTGCCGAACTCCTCCGTCAGCAGCTGGCGGACAGCGGACCGGTCCTCCGGCGCCATGCGCTGGTACAGCGGCGTCGCGACGACGCGGATCCACTGGTGGAGCAGCTGCACCACCGCCGCCTCCGCGCTGATCCGCTCTGCCGACGGCAACACGGGCGACTGCCCCGCCGCGTCGGTGCCGCTGCCCACACACGCGCCGTGCTGCACGTCCGCCTCGCTCACCACGACAGTGTGGAGGACTTCGAGGACGAGCAGCAGAGGCATCGACAGGGGCTGCGCGAGTGCCAGTGCGCTGGAGAGCGGCTCCACCGCCTCCGCGACGGCGTTCACGAACGCCTTCAGCCTCACCGCATCCGCGACGAGGCGCCAGCGTGGGTGGTGCGGCTCCAGCGGCGCCGCGTCGGCCTCCACGCAGCCGCTGCCACGCAGCTCCGCCACGGTGAAGGCGCGCAGCTCGCGGCGGAGCACCTCGCACAGCACCACAAGGCATCCGGTGGTCTGTGGCCCAGACGCACCACCGGCGCCGGCGTGGTGCACGGCCTCCGCGGTGGACGCGGCGACGTAGGCGGCGGCAGGGGAGAGGGCGAAGGCGGCGAGCTCCGGCATGGGCTCTGCGTCCTCGTCCTCATCCTCGGTGGCGGTGGCGGTGGCGCTGTCGCCGTGGCTGACACTCGAGCTGCCCTCACCATCATCATCATCATCAGCGGTCGACGACGAGGACGGCGACCGCCGCTCCACTGCGGCGGCTGCGGCTGCGGCGCCTGTCTCGCACACCGGTGCAGTGGCGCTGCACCCGCTGCGGCGGTGCTGTGTGTGGCGGCGCTGCGCCTCTGCCAGCTCTGCCGTGGACGGCTGCATCGCCAGCAGTTGCGCCAGCGCGGTGAAGCGGATGTCTCCGTCAGGCACGTCAGTCGCCGCCGCCGCTGCGAAGAGAGATACGAGGCGCCGCACTTGTCGTCGCGCGCGCTCGCACACCTCGCCGGCGCAGAGCCGCTCCGGCGCACGCGCGTGCGGTACCGCTCCCCCGTCGCTGCCGCCGCGCCAGAGGAGGGCGGTGTTGTGCTGCGCGTAGACGACCCGGGGCGGGTGCGGCGCAGGGCTGCGTAGGCCACCGTTGCCCACGTGTGCGGCGCTGTCCCCGCTGTTCAAGAGCTCCTCCTCGACGGCAAGGCGCTGGAGCAGCGGTAGTGCGTAGAGGAGGCACGGCCGGAGGAGCGCGAAGGCGACGTCGGCTGCTGCACCAGCGGCTGCTGCACTCCTCTGCTGCTGCTGCTTTGCATGGGCGAGCGCTGTGAAGAGATGCTCGTACACGCCGACGTCGGTGACAGCTTCAGGGTCGCACACGAGGACGTTTGCCCAGACCTGCACAAGCCACGAGGACAGAGTAGCCGCAACATCGCGGCCGTTAGCTGCTGTTGTTGCTGAGGCGTTGGTATTGGTGGTGGCGCATGTGTGGCCCACCGCGCCCCACCGCCACGCCGCCAGGACACGCGTGAAGGCTGCGTACGAGGCCGGCCCTGCCTCCGCCGCCGCCGCGACGTCGCCGCCGTGCCACCTCAGCGTCCGCGAGAGTTGCAAGCGAAGCACGCGACCGCTGCCGGCGCTCGCGTACACGAGGTGCAGCACGCGCAGGAGCGCCTCGCAGGACGCGGCTTCGGTGGCGGCGGCCGGCGGACCGCATCGCTCTTGGTAGGCGGCGAGGGCCGTTGCACGACACAGCGGCGGCGCATCCAGCAGAAGGAGGTGCCGCCACGCCGCCACGTACTGCGCAAGCCACCCAACGTCCGCGGCGGACGCACGGGCTCGGCTGGCCGGCTGGTCGGCGCCGCTGTGGACGAGGTGCATGGCAGCGAAGATCTCCTCGGCGCAGACGACGTCCTCCTGCGCGAGGCAGCGGAGCACGCAGACGCCTTGGTAGAGCTCCTGCAGCGGCACACCACCGCATGGCGCGGCACGCCGCAGCCACGGCACCCACGCCTGTTGCTGACTCGCTGGTGCTGCTGCTGCTGCTGTTGCTGCTGAGGTGGCATCGGCCGCGTCGAGCACCTGAGCCGACGGTGCAGTGCACAGACGACGCACTACGTGGTACCACAGGTAGATCGTGAGAAGCGGCGGCAGAGTCGCGAAGGGGAACGGCGGCGCTGCTGCTGCCGCTGCTGCCGCGGCTGTCGCATCGATGACGGGGTGAAGACGCGCGAGGGCCGCCACGCTGGCCGCCGTCCTTGACGTCGGCGAGGTCGGCGCGTCGCGCGCTCCGTCCTGCACCCCCCAGCGATCGAGCGCGGCTGTGACGACCGCGTTGTACGCGGCGGCGGCGGCGGCACCACCACCACCGGCCGGCGCGTCGGTCGCCGTGGCCGCCATGGCGAGGTCAACGAGACAGCACACGAACAGAGCGCCGGCTGGTGCGGCCGTGTCGCGGGGCTGCTCGCGTCGCCAGCCATCGCACAGGAGCGCGTGCAGGTCGGCGATGGAGAGCACACCGCGCAGGACGAGGTGCTCAGCTCCGTCGCCAGCGGTGGTGGCTGCTGCTGCTTCGGCGGCAGGCGACGTGTTGGAGAGGTGACAGACAGCGCCGTACAGCGCCTCTGACGCCACGAGGCGCAGGAGCGCGTCCTCCATCGACTCGCGCAGCTCCGCCGCCTCGCGCGAGGACGGCATGGCGACGTCGGTGCCACTGTGGGCAGATGCGACGCCGTCGGCGGCCTGCGCCGCCTCCTGTCGTGCCGCGACGGTGCCCGGCTGCAGAGACACGCCGGACGCAGCGATGACGTCCTCCACGGTGAGCTCGAGCGGCAGGCGGGCATCGCGACAGGCGAAGAGGAGCAGCGCGCGGCGCAGCCACTGCAGCGGCGAGAGCTCCGTCGGCGTCGGCGACGGCGACTCTGCCGCCGCTGCGCCGAGCCACAGTAGCACCTGCATCGCGAGGCCCTCCACAACTGCCGCCTCTGCTGCAGCAACGGCAGAGGCGGCGGCGGCGGCGGCGGCGGTGACCTCTTCTCCGGACCTGCCACCGCCAGCAGCTCCAGCAGCACCGCGGCTGACCGGGGCACCGCCGCAGCCGATGAACCACAAGATCATCCACCGGCTACACGCCCGGCCTGGCGCATCCCCGGCGCACCAGTCGAGCTCCGCGAGAACGTGCAGAAGGAGTCGCGCGAAGACACCAGCCGAGCGCCGCATGTCCTCCACCTCCGCCGCCAGCGCGTCGGCGTCGCCGTTGCCGTCCGTCGCGAGACGCGCCATGGTGAAGCTCTGCACCGCGCGCGCATACGCGTGGAGGTGTGCGTGGTGCCGCATCGCATCCGAGGTGGTGCCACGCACCACCTCCAGAAGCACCCGCGGCCACCGCGGCAGCTGTCCACCGTGCCGTGCGTGCAGGACAGCGTGAGCCCAGAGCATCCGCATCGCACGGTAGGTGGCAGTGGCCGCCGCAGCGGCGGTGGCTTCGTCCTCGCCGCCGCTGCTGCTGCTGCCGCTGCGGTTGTCGTGATCGTCGTCCTCGCTGTCGTCGCCGAGCGGCGCGGTGGTGTGAAGTGCTTCGCGGATGTACGTCGCCGCGACCCACTCCGCCACCTGCGCCTCCCACGCGGCCTGCGAGCCGGAGGACGGTGACGGCGGAGCACGCGCCACCGCCAGCGCCTCGGCCGCCTCGTCATCTGCACCGTCGCCGCCAACACAGCCCCACACGAGAGTCAGCTCTTGCGTGATGGTGTCGAGGAGCGGCAGGCAGCGAACGGCGGTGCGGCGCCGCGCTGTGGCCGGCACGCACGCCCGCGAGGCCACAGCCGTCACCGCCACTGCCTCCAGCGCTGGCGAGGAGGGGGAGGAGGACACGAGCGACGTGGTGGCGGGTGGCGGCCCCCACCATCTGCTCCGCGGCCCCGCCACAGCGCCGCCGCTGCCGTCGGCCTCCTCGGAGCACCACCGCATCCACCGGTCGAGGTCTGCCAGGCCCCAGTGGAGAGGGTCGCGGCTCCTCGCTGTCCACCCCGCACCGCCGCCGTCGACGCCGCCGTCGACGGCGGCCGACAGCGCGGGTGGCGACAGCACGACGGGGTCCAGCGCACACCAGAGCGTGCTTGCCGGCGGCACGCGGTGACTCCGCGACTGCACCGCCAACACATCCCAGCCGGTGGCGTCTGTCAAGTAGAGGCCCGGCGGTGGTGTTGACGCAGCGCTGGTGCCGCTGCTCCTGCTGTTTCTGTTGGTCACGATGCCGTCAGAGAGAAGCAGCAGAAGGCTCGTCTGCGCTGACACTCTCGCGGCGTGTGCGCCATCATCGGCGGCGGCAGGGGTGGTGGCGGTGCTGGTGGTGGAGCACGGGCACACGCATGTGGTGGGGCGGCCGACGACGAGCTCGTACACGGTCCGCTCCGGGGACGGCAGCAGTTCCTCCATGATGTCGTGCACTGACGACAGCGACGCCGTCCGCGCAGTGCTCGCGTACGAGTCCAACGCAGCGCCGCAGACACCCAGCACGCCGTACGGTGCCGCCGCCGTGACGCCCATCGCGAGCACGGCGGGCGGCGACGACAACGGCAGCGGCGCTGCCCTGAGCGCGCCAGAGGAGGCAGGCGAGCACGGCAGCAGTGCCACGAGACTGCCGCACACCTGCTTGTCGCGGTGCACCCGCACTGCCGTGTCTCCGGCCACCGCGACGTCCTCCACGAAGGCCCAGAGAAGGTCTGCCGGACTCACGAGGCGCGACGGCGGCGGGCGGCTGCTGCTGCTGCGGCTGCGGTACGTGTCGTCCACGCCGACCGCGTCGTCCACGCCGAGGCGGAGCATAGGCAGAGTGGACACGTGTCGCAGCAGCACCTCCAGAGCGGGCGGGGCCGCTGCACTGTCAGCACAGTGGATTAGATCCGCCACACACGCCAGCACGTCCCAAGCGCGGGGCTGTGCGCGAGCATCATCACCGGCGGCACTGCCCCTGCCCCTGCTGCTGCTGCTGCTACTGCATGGAGTCGCGATTACATAGACGAGACGCGTCTGCGAGTTTGTTAGCGGGACACCGGCAACGAGCAGCAGCGTCGCCCACGCCGCCGGCGCACACGATGGGCGCGACACGGCGCGGTGAGCGTGAGTCGGCGGTGGTGGTGGTGGTGGGCGCGGGCACGGCAGCACTACCGCGGCCGCGAGTCGCGTCCACGCGGCGCTCTCGTCGCTGCCCAGCACGAAGCTGTCCATGGCGCCGGCGGCGGCCGCTGCCTCCGTGGCGACGAGGACGTGGCGGCTGTTCAGAAACACAACGCCACCGGTACCGTGCAGCGTCGCCAGCGCGAGCGGCGTCGTGTGTGCAAAGTAGAAGCGGGCCCGGATCGGCGGCGGCGGCGGCGTCGTCGTCTCGTCTGCCGCGCTGCCGCCGTCGTCGCCGGGAGGAGGATGCGGAGTCTGCACCAGCGTGAACTCCCACGTGAAGCCACAGAGCCCGTCTGCGTCCCGGCCCAGCCCGCCTGCGTCGCCGCCCACCGGCCGCGAGTGCCGCTCGGGCGGCGGCGGCGGCGATGGCGATGGCGATGGCGATGGCGACGGGGCGGTGGCGTCGGCGCCACCCTCGCCCGTCACATCCACGTGAAGGTTCTGATGCGCCTGCAAGGTGACGAGGCACGTCTCGTGCCGCGCGGCGTCCACGAAGCTCCAGCGGTGACACGTGCGCGTCGACATGAGCGACTCCTGCGAGCCCGACACCACCGCTGGCGCAGCGCCGAAGGGGATGTTTGGCGGGTCGGTGCCGGTGGTGCCCGCGACATCCAGCCTGTACGTCCGCTGAACGAGGAGTGGCATCGCGGCCGCTGTCTGCGTCGATAGGTACGCCGTGTACGCGGGTAAGTAAACACGTATGTGTGTGTGTGTGTGTGTTGGTGAATGAGAAGGAGTTTCCTGATCAGTATCAAAGTACACGCAACGCAGTGAGCACGCGCGTCAGTGCGCGTGTGCGCGTGTCGGTGCAAGTGAGGTCGAGGAGGAGGAGGAGGAGGCGGAGGAGACAGTAGCGGAGAACAAATGAAGAAAAGAGCGGAGGATGGACGTGTACACACACACACACACACATACACATACACACATTCATGGACGTGCGGTGATGAAGATGGCGGAGTTGCATGTTCTGTCGCTGCCTCGTTCGTTCTCGATACGTAATGTCAAAGAAGATGAAGTAAAAATGAACTGGTAAAGTGTGTGTGTGTGTCAGCGACACTCGTGCATGACGTCAGCGCAGGGGGTGCGGCCACCACCTCCTGCTCCTTCCCACCACCACCCACCCCGTCCTGCTGCCAGTGATGCCCTCAACGTGCACGAGTTCTGCTACACGTGTTCCCACTCACTCCGCGTCAATGAAGGAGCTGCACCCACCTGAAGAAGAAGGAGTGACAGACACACACACACACACATCGCTCTCTCTCTCTGTGTGTGTTCGTGTTTATGTGTGTGTCACAGCAGCACATTTTCCAGGATGCCACGTGCGATGGCGTACAGCGGTGGCACACCCTCGATGGGGCTCATGGGTGCGGACAGCGTCGCCCCGCCGGCGGGTGCCCTGTGCGTCCGCCGCGCCTCCGCCTCCGCATCACTCTGCGCGAGTGGGAGGTCGCTGGTGTAGTAGGCGAAGCGTGATGTGAGGCCGGGGTGGGCGATGCCCTGCCGATAGAAGTCTTCGATGACGCGCGCGAAGTAGGAGCCCTCCATCTCCGTCCCCACGCAGCGCCACACCTGTTGGTAGTAGCGAAGGAGATGCGCGTTCTGCAACATGGTGCCCGTCACGGTCAGCACCTTGCCGTGGTGCACCCGCACCCGCGGCCCGGCGAGCTCCTGCAGCCGCTGCGCCGTCAAGTCCTGGTTGCGGCAGTTGCGCAGCTCGTCCTGGTTGTCCTCCAGGATGAGCGACGACTTGGAGAGGAGGACGTGGCTGGCGAGCTGGATGTCGCCGCGCTTGCCGGCGAGGCCGCCCGCCTTACCCATGACGCTGACGCTGCGGATGCGCTTGCCAAAGGCACTGAAGATGACGCGGCAGATGCCCTCCGCCTGCGCACCGAAGGCGAAGTCCATGTTGATGATGAAGTGCCGCTGCAGCCGGCCGTTGCGGCCGTGGGTGCCGGTCGGACTCGCCGCGGGGCTGCCGTTGCTGCTGTTGGCGCTCACCCGCGTCGTCGGCTGCGCCGCGCTCGCGCTGCTCTTGCCGTCGGCGTTGTGATGGATGTTGTTGTTGTTGTCGTCGTCGCTGTCCTTGGGTGGGGCGTGCGCCGCGGCGTTGCTGCTGATGTCGCCGTGCCCGTTGGGCATCATGCACCCCGGCACCCGCATCCGCGAGCCGTCGGAGGAGCGGCGCCAGATCGGCTTGCACACCTGCGCCCACGTTGGGGCGTGGTGGAAGCTCGGCCCGCTCTCGCCCTCGCCGCCGTCGTGCTTGGTGAGCGCCTGATAGTACTCGTGCAGCGCCTCGCGGATGGTCTCGTCGACTGTGTCGAAGTTGAGCGAGTGGACCGGGATCACATCCACCTGCAGCCCTGTCATGGCGGTGTCCTGCAGGACCGTGATGCCGTTCTCCTCGAGGCTGCGGGTGTACTCCTCCTTCAGGTCTGGCCGCTCGCTCTGCAGGAACCCGGTGACGGCGGCGTACATCATGTCGTCCACGTTGTGCCACTCCTCCGGCCGCCCGAGCCGCTTGCCCTCCTTCCTGCGCACGTAGTCGAGGATCTCCTTGCGGTACTTGCGATTGAAGCTGCAGAGCAGGTTCTTGATGCAGTGCGTGTTGCTGCTGATCACGTCGATGTAGAGGTTGTCCGGTAAGGCGGAGAAGCGGTCGAGGCCGAGCTTCTCCAGCACACACCCGCGCAGGTTCAGCGCCCACTCGTGGAAGGGGTTCGTTTGGAACTTGATGGACATGCTGGGGTCGACACGGACGTTGTACTCCTCCCGGTGCATCATGATCTCGTAGATGCGCAGGAGGGTGTTGTGGCCCCAGTTGCGCAGCAGCCCCGCCTGCTCCTCCGCCGTGAGGGGCATGCGCTTCAGGATCGTCTGCACGCGCACGAGCTCGGCATCACGGGTGATGCCGTCGGCGGTCAGGTACTTGCCCGCCAGCTCCTCCTGCTCGCGCTGCCGGAGGTAGTCGTCCAGCACGTCGATGGCGGGTGGGTGCACCATGCCCTGCACGCGGCCGCGCAGCTTGTTGCTCTCGATGATGTGGACGCAGAGCATCGTGAGGAAGTCCAACAGGTCCGTGAAGCCGTCGCGCAGCAGCACGAGCGTCTTCCCCTCCATCCCGAGGTGCCACGTGCAGCGCCGCCGCTCCTTCGTGCGGATGTACTCGATGGCAGTACGCGCGCCGCGCCCGCTCGCCGAGCTGTCGGCCGCCTTGCGCGTGTCGGCGGCGCGCGCCGCCACCTTCATGCGGCTCGCGACGAAGGGCGGGAGGGCGTGGACGAGATCGAAGCAGAAGGTGGAGGTGAGGTTGTCTGGCAGGCGGTTCAGCGCGTAGCCCCACGCGCCGGTGTCGACCTCGTGGCTGAACAGCTTCGTGTGGATGACGTTGTGGATGCGTGTGTAGCTCTCCAGGATCGACCACAGCGGCAGGTACTCGTTCTGCGCGCTCGTGGGGGAGAAGACGTAGCGGCAGAACTCGCGTATGGGGCCGAAGACGTCCATCGAGCCGGTGATGCACACGCCGACGCCCTGGGAGAAGCGCGGGTTGCGGGCGAGGACCGGCTGCAGCTCCTCGTAGGGCAGCAGCGACACCACCGTCTTGCTTGTCGCTCTGCCGGCGCGGAAGACGTAGTGCGACGTCGCGTTGAACACGCAGTTCTCGATGCCGAAGACCTGCCCCGGGCACAGGCTCGCCACGTGCGTGTACGTGGCGTCCGACGACACGCCAGCCTGCGCCGCCGACTCCGGCGCGTCAGAGCTGTTCAGCCCGTAGGAGGCGATGCTGCCGCGGCGGTCGCCGAAGCGGTTGAGGGAGCGCATCTTCATGGACACGCTCTGGTGCGAGGCGACGCGGAAGGCGCCCTCCATCGCCTTGCGCTCGTTGTTCAAGGAGTCGACGCGGAAGACGTCCACGTTGCCCCACGCCACCACGTAGAGGTGCTGCACCGGCGCGCCGAGGTCGAGGATGAGCTCGCCGCCGGTGTACTCGCGGTGGAGGGAGCGCGGCACGAGGCGCTGCAGGTCCTCGGCGTCCAGCAGCGACGTCAGCAGCGCGTGGCGGTAGAGCCACGTGAGCTCCTCGTCCGTCTGCGCCGCGTGCCCCTTCCCGACGATGTACTCCATGACGCGGTTGCTGCGCACTTGCAGCGCCGCCTCCGAGTGGAAGAAGGCGCTGGGGGAGACTACAGAGTCCGTGTCGTCGCGCCAGTCCGCCGCCTTGTAGCTGCGCCGCGTCGCCGTCGTCGTCTCGCTGCGCGCGTCGTCCAGGTCGCTCTCGCCGATGCTGCTGTCCACGTCCTCCTGGTCGATCATCTCCGCCGCCCGCATGACGGAGCGCACCGCCAGCGCGAGACGATGGCCGGCGCGCTCGTCCTCCGTGGCAGCAGGGCCGGGGAGCGATGTGTTGGCCCACACGTGGTTCACAGCGCGCTGCAGCACCTCCAGCGCCGTCGGCCGCGTCACCGCCGCGTCGGCGTGCTCGTGGAGCGACGCCATCGCGGCGGCCGTGAGGGGGCTGCCGGACCCGCTGGCGTCCACGGCGGCGGGCGGGGTCACCCCATCGCGTCCGCCCGCCACCGTCCCCACCACCACCACCGGCTGCTCTGGCGCCATGAACGCGGAGCTGCTGCGCACGATGGTGTTGGCGACGGCGTTGGACTGCTGCTGATGCGTGGCGGCGGCGGTGGCGGCGGTGCCCACGGCGGGGACGGCGCTGAGGGGAGACGTGATCAGCGGCACCGGCACGCGGAGCGGCGAGGTGATGCCGCCGGCCAGGGGGGCGAACGCCATCGGCGGCGGGGGGATCGTGTTGGAGGCGCTGGAGATGTCGTGCAGCATGCTCCCCTCCACCGTCGATGCCGAGGTGTTCGCGCTGTCGGCATGCAGCGTCGCCGTGGCCGTCTGCAAAAGTGGGACGGTCAGCGTCTGCGAGTCCGCGCGCGCCGCCACGTCTGCCATGGCGACCTCGTCGGCGATGTGGTGGAGGTCGCTGTGCGGCGACGCCGGCGCGTCGAGGCGGCGCTCCTCGCCGTTACGGCCGCTGTCGTTGCCCGAGAGCATCGCCCAGCGCACACGTCTGTTGTTGTTTTCTTTTTTTTTTTCTTCTGTGTTTGTGTGTTTGTGGTTTTGTGTTAAGTGTGTTTGCGTGTGTTTGTGTGTGTGTGTTGTTGTTGTTGTTATTGCGCGAGCAGCGATACGTGCAGACTTGCGGGGTGGCGGGGTGAGACAGAGAGAGAGGAAGTGACTTGCAGGTTCGGTGTGCAGGTGTGCGTGCATGCGTGCATGTGCGTCAAGAGAGAGAGACGATGGTGAGGAGGAGGAGGACGAGGATGGAGATGGGTGGAGGTCGTTCGTCTTTTGATCTCGGAGAGAGAAAGAGAGGGAGAGAAGAGACCTTGAGGATACATGAGCGGTGCGTGTGTGTGTGTGTGTACTTCTCTCTCTGCATCGGCCAGTGTAGGCGGAGACACACACGCACACGCACGCACACACACACACACACACATACACACACTTACAGACGCCCCTCTACCGTCCTCCCTCCATCGATCCATCCGCTCTGTCGCGATGTGTGATGCTTGCGGCGGCGACGACGCCAAAACACGCGTGAAAGACATAGAAACAGGGATACAGACATACACACACACACACCTCACACCTCACACAACAACAGACACACAAACATACACACACACATGAGCGTGCGGTAGCGTCGTGGCTACGAGGTCTGCGCAACGGTCGCTGCCGGCGGCACCAGTGGGGAGGAGGCGGCTGTGGTGGGCACCGACAGATGGGACACCTCCTCCAGCAGCTGATCGACACGCCGCAGCACCTTCCGCAGCAGCGCCCCCACATCGCCCTTCTCGGCGTCGTCCATATTGTTGTCGACGTCGCCGCCGGCGCTGCTCGCTGCATTGCCAGAGGCGCTGGATGACAGCGGCGTGTCGGACGTCGCGAGGGAGGGGTAGTGGCGCAGAGGGTGCGCGGCGACGGCGTCCCGCTCTGCCCCGCCGGCGGCGGCGGCGACGCTGTCGTCATCGTCATCATCCTCTGTAGGCCAGAGCGGGTTGCTGCGCTGCGTCGTCGGCGGCATGGATGCGCGCGTGCACGGGGCCACAGCTCTGCTGGCCTTGGTGGCGGGAGGAGGCGACACCGACGGCGGCCGCGACGACAGTGGCCGGGGCAGACCAGCCGAGGCGGCGGCAGCAGCGGCGGCGGCGGTCGTGTGACGGTGCGCCGCGGTCGTTGCCCCGGCTGTGTCGGTGGAGGTGCTGGTCGAGGCGGGGAGGAAGAGCAAGGCTGAGTTCAGCGAGGCGTAGAGCGTCGCCGACGGCGCCGTGCTCAGCGGCGGTGTGGCGCGGACCGTCATGACAGATGTGGAGGACGGCCCGTGGTCGAAGCTCTCCAGCACACCGACTACGGTGCCACCCGCGCCACCACCACCACCACCGCTCCAACGCTGCTGCTGCTGCTGCTGGCGCCGCCGCCCCCGCAGCTGCAACGAGACATCCTGCAGCGACTGGTTGATGCGCTGCAGGTACGTGAAGAGCGGCGACTCGGGATCGGTGGTGAGGCTGCTGAAGGGCCCCGCGTCGGCGGCCTCGGCACTGCGCCGCGGTCCCTCGCCGACGGCGCCGCCGCTCCCGAGCCGCCGCCGCCGCAGCGCCTGCTCGTGCGCCGTCGAGAGCACCTCTGTCGTGAGGCAGGAGGCGCTCTGCGTGGAGGATTGCTGGGAGAGGACTGAGCGCACCGAGCCGAAGGCGGCGCTGGCCAACTCCTCGCACCCGTCGTCGGTGGACGCCTTGCCCTCCTCGAGGTCCACCGCGGCACCGGCGGCGCGGCGGGGCGCGTGGTCGTCGCCGGCGCGTCCGTCGACCGCCATCAGGTAGACACTGCCGTCGTTGCTCATCCGCGCTGGGAGACGGCTCTGGCTCGTGCTGCTGCGCGCCGCACCGCTGAGCGCGCTCCCGGGGCCGTGGCGGCGCCGCTGCAGCCACACGGCACGCGCACCGCCGTGGGCGAAGGTAGAGAAGGCCGGCGGCGGCGCCACGACGGCGACGTTGGAGAAGTGCTGCTGGAGGAGGGAGCCGCCGACCGCGCCGCTCCCCTCGTGGCCGCCGCCGCCGCCGCCGCCGTCGACGGTGGAGGTGACGCTGGAGAGCGTGGCGAAGCTGACTCGAGCGGCTGAGACGGCGGTGCCGGTGCCGGAGGTCGCGAACGGCGGCACGGACGTCGCGTGCGACGCGCCGGACATCGGCAGGGCGACGCGATCCTCGACGACGAAGAAGGATTGATTTGTGATGGGCGGCCGCACTCGGCGGCGGCGCGGTGTCGGTGCGGCGGCGCCGACGAGCGGCACGCTGTCGTCCCGCGACGTGGTCGCGTCGTCTGAGGTGCCCGAGGCGGAGCCGAGACGGCTGGAGATGGGGAAGGTGGTGCGCGAGGTGGTGGCCGCCGCTACAGGCGCTGCCCCCAGCGGTAGCGGTGGCGGTCTCGGACGCGGCGTCTGCGGCCGTGGCGAGGTGGTGCCGCTGCGCTGCTGGACGCCGCTGCCGTCGCCGTCGCGCTGCTGCGCCGGGTCTGCCGGCCCGCGCGCGTCCAGCGGGTTCCGGGCGGAGGGGCTGCGGCTCACCGACCAGTCGCGCCGCCGCGACGGGGAGCCGTCCCCGTCCCCGTCCTCGTCTCTGGCGGCCGCCAGCGGCGTCGCCACGGTCGGCGCGCCATCGGCCTCCCTGTTGCTGCTGAGTGTGAGCTGGCTCTGCGCGCTGCCGGACCGCGCGGCGCGCGGCGGCACCCTCACTGGACTTCCGGCGCTGCTGGCAGTTTCGATTCCTGGCGCGTTGCTCGCGTGCGAGGTGGCGACGAGGTGGTTCAGGAAGTCGTTGGCGGCGCTGTTCAGCACGTCGTCCATGTTGGCACCCATGAAGCTGATGTTCTTGTTGAAGCTGTAGTTGAAGAAGGACAGGTTGCCAGGCGCCGGTGCGAAGGACGTGTTGGCGAGGCCGGCGCCGCTGGCGGGGCTGAACGCGTGCGCGGTGTGGTCGCTGAAGGCGGAGAAGGCCACCTGCGACGGGGCAGCGACATCTGCTGATGCTGCTGCTGCTGCGCCGCCGCCCGCTCCGCGCGCCCGTCTCTCCGATGGGCTGACAGACGAGGCGCTGTCTCTGTGTTCACCTCCGCGAGTGTGTGGCAGCGTTGCGGCGCTGCCGGTGCTCGGGACGTGGGGGAAGGGGACGATGTTGCCGGTCTCATCTAAGGTCACGTTGCGGCGACGGCCAGGGAAGCTCGTGGCGTGGACGGCAGCCGCCGCCGTCGCTCGGACCGCCGCGGCCTTAGACGGGGCGGCGCCGCCCCGGTGCTGTCTGGCGCCTCCACTGCTGCTGCTGCTGCTGCTGCTGCTACCACTGCTGCTGCTGTCAGACGACGAGGAGGAGGATGCGAAGAAGGCGTCCTCGCCACTGTTCGTGGTGTTGCTCGTCGTGGTGGTGCTGTCGCGGTCGCGCTGGTGGTGACGGTGCCGCCGCCGCGCCGGTTCTGGCGGCGCTGCGGGGCGAGAGCGTGTCGTGGATCGCTTCTTCGGCGTTGGCGACAGGTCGTACGCGTCAGCCGCCGCCGCCGCCGCGGGGTCGCGCGCCTCGGGCTCGGCGTCGGCAGCACCACCACCACCACCACCATCGCCGCCCGAGCGCGGTGGACGTGAGGCCGGATCGCGGTGCCGCGGCGTCGCCTGCTGCGCTTCGTTGGCGTTGGCGCCGCCCCGGGCTGCGTTCGTGGCCGCCACTGGCTGCGGACGCGACGTCGCCGGCGACGATGACGACGAGGAAGAGGAGGAGGAGGAGTCCCACTTGCGCAGGTAGCGTGTGAAGGTGGACGCTGCCTCGTGCGCCTCCGTCGGTGCCCCGTCGCGGGGGCGGCACGGAAGGCCGTCGTCGCCGGTGTGCGCTGCCGTGCCGCTGCGCCGCGGAACGTCACTGTCGGAGCAGTTGCGGTCCTCCCCGGCTGCTGCTGTTGCCGCTGCCGCTGCTGCCTTTGCTTCTGCTGCAGTCGTACCAGTCGTGCCACGGCGCCTCTCTGAGCTCGCGACCGCCTCACCGGCTGCCGGGGGCGGCGGCGCCTTGCCAAGGGGGAACTCGCTTGCCTGGCGGCTGCTGCAGGAGACGCTGTTGCTGTTGCTGCTGCTGCTGCTGCTGCTGCCACTGCTTCCAAAGAAGTCGGAGGCGCGGCGGCGCACGTTGAACCGGTTGCGCCGCCGCTCCCGCTCATCCGCCTCCTTCGGCTCTTGGAAGGCAACGAACTTGTTCAACACGTGCAGCAGCTGCGCCCTCTTCAGCGCCTTCACGGCGGAGTTGCGGTCGCCGTGCGTGGACTCGCTGAAGAGGCTGAGCTGCAGCAGCTCGTTCGCGGTGGCGCGCTGGCTCGGGTCCGGGTTCAGACAGGCCGACACGAACTCGACGATGGACGGGTGACACTTGAAGAGCGGCGACAGGTCCGGTACGTCCGTCAGCGACGTCACGAAGTTGGTGAGTCCGGCGGGGCCCTTGATGGACTTGATGTGTGCGAAGGGCGGCCTGTTCGTCGCCATCTCCATCGCGACGCAGCCGAGGGACCAGATGTCGGAGGGGAAGCTGTAGCCGACCTTGTCGCCGTCGTCGTCCGTCTCGCCGGCCGACATGCACTCGGGCGACATGTAGAGCGGGCTGCCCTGCATCACGTAGAGCAGCTCCCCCTCCCGCACCGTCCGCGCCGTACCGAAGTCGCCGATCTTGCCCTTGCCATCGCTGCTGAGCAGCACGTTCGCGGTCTTGATGTCGGCGTGCACGTAGTGCTGCGAGTGGATGTAGGCGAGCCCCTCCACCACGTCTCGCAGCAGCGCCCGCAGCTCCACGTACTCGAGTTTGCCTTTCCGCTTGAGCAGAGACTGCAGCGTGCCCCCGCCGGCGAACTCCATGAAGACTCGTATCACCTTCTGCTCCTTGCTCTCCTCGCAGTAGAAGTAGTGGATGATGTTGGGGTGCTGCAGGTTGCACATGGTGCTGATCTCCTGCACGAACTGTTCGACCTTGGCGTCGTTGTGGCCGAGCCGCATCTGCTTCACCGCCATCTTCCCACCCGTGAGGACGTCGAAGGCCTCGTACACTTCGCCAAAGCTGCCCTTGCCGAGCAGTGCGCCATGCCGCCACGCACCGCGGCTGTTGCGCGCCAGCGTCTCGCGCGTCTGCTCGATGCGCATGCGCTCCAGCTTCACGACGGCCGAGCGCTCCTCCGCGCGGCGGAGCGCCTTCATGGCCTGCACCGGGGTACAGGGCTTCTTCAGCGTGATGAAGCCAGCGGCGGCGTAGGTGTCGCTGCTCACGAGGTCGAAGCTCGTGGACGTGATGACGACGGCCATGTGCCGGAGGAGCTCGCGCAGCCGTGTGATGGGGTCGAGGTCGCTGAGGGAGGTGATGGCAGACTGCTGCAGGTCGATGACGAGGATGTCGGCGACGCCGACGAGTCGGGTGACGTCGGCGAAGGTGAAGGCGGTGAGCACGGCGTGGTGGCGCTCCCACAGGAAGGAGGAGAGCATGATGCGGTGGGCCGGCGTGTCCTCGGCCAGGCACGTGGTGTAGCTGAAGCACGGCTGCCCCGCCGCCGCCGCCGCCGCGCCGCCGGACACGTTCAGCGCCCCACTCGCCTCTGCCGCCGGCGTGTTCGACAGCGACACGCTCCCCGGCGCCTCGCAGTGGTCCCCCGGCAGGAGACTCGCGCTGCGTGCGTCGCCACCGCCGCCGCCGCCGCCACCGAGACCGCCGGTCATGCCAGCCAGCGACGCCGAGGCGCTGGCGCTGCCGACGAGGGTGTCCAGCGTTTCTTCGATGGAGGCGTTCTCCACGTCCTGCTCGCCGGCAGGCATGAAGGGGATGAGGAAGGCGATGTTCGAGTCGTGCGGGGTGCGGAGCATGCGCAGCGTGCCGCCCTGCTGCTCCACGGCACGCTGCACACGGCGTAGCTTGCGCCGCAGCCGCGGCCGCAGCGAGTGGCGCAGCGCCATCGAGCTGTCCCCGTCACTCTCATCGTCGCTGTCGCTGTCGTCGTCGCTGTCGTCGTCCTCG
The DNA here is from genome assembly GCA_019188245.1 of Novymonas esmeraldas. Taxonomy (NCBI): domain Eukaryota; phylum Euglenozoa; class Kinetoplastea; order Trypanosomatida; family Trypanosomatidae; genus Novymonas; species Novymonas esmeraldas. The sequence goes on from JAECZO010000076.1 coordinate 21,116, forward strand.
GCGGCGGCGTCGCCGCTCGCGGTGGTGGTGCCGGAGTCGCCGTGGTGGTTCAGCGGGGAGTCGAAGAACTTGACGATCTCCGCCGGCATGCCGTCGCCGCTGAGGTTGAAGTTGATGACAAGGAACTCGAGCCCGTTCTTCTCCGTCACGGTGATCATGAGTGTGATGACACCCCCGGCAGCGTCGCTGTAGCGCAGACAGAGCTGCATCGCGTAGCGCAGGCACTCGGGCAGGAGGTCGGCGTCGAGGTAGGCGCGCTCCGATGGCAGCGCGTCGAAGCGCTGACGCACCGAGACGCCGCGGCTGACGCACTCGCTGCCGAAGTCCATGAGAACATGTCCCATCATCTGCCGCACGTTCACCACACGCAGCCGCTCCGTCGAGACGGTCATGGCGCGGTAGGTGGACTCGAAGTTGTTGAGTGTCTCAGCGATGCCCTCGAGCCGCTCCTCGAAGGTCTGCGTGCCGTCGGCCAAGATGGCTCGGATCTGGCTGGAGAGCCACTGCGGCTGCTCCAGCATCGTCTGCGGGCCCTCGCGCACCTCCTCCCCAAAGCCCAGCACGACCTCCGCCGTGTCCCCGCCAGCCGCCACGACAGGCGGGACGATGAACAGCCGTATCGTCGTCTTCGTGAGACCGTCGCTGCGGGCGAGCGTGACGTGGATCGCCTTCGTGCTGGGCCGCGCCATGAAGGCCTCCGCCTCCCCGGCGTAGGTGCGCGCCGTGCTGATGGCCTTGTACATGCAGTGCTGCTCCCGCTCGGAGAGGAGGAAGGAGTATATGTTCTGCCCCACCGCCTCCTCCGCCGAGTAGCTCGTCAGCTTCGCCAGCACGGCGTTCCAGTGCACCACAAGACCGTCCTCGCGCAGCGCCAGCACGGCCGTCGCCGTCCCGGTGATGGGGGCAAAGGGAAAGCGCAGCAGCGCTTGCGGCAGCTGCGCCGAGCCCCGCGCCGCGTCATCCACCACCGCGGCCGTGGACGCCACCGACGCCCCACTGCTCCCGCCGGCAGCGGTGCGCAGCGCTGCCTGCCGCCGGCGCGGCGCGAGATCGTTGCCCTGTGATCCGCCGCCGCCACCGCTGCCGCCACCGCCCTTGCCACGCAGCAGTGCCAGCGGCGCGCTCAGAAGCACCTCCCCGCGCGGGTCCGTGTCCATGATGGAGGCGCCCATGTCGCGCGACGCGATGCGCCGGTGCTTCCGCGAGGACTCGATGCGGCTGAGCTCGCTGCGCACGCTCTCGTCCGCCACCTCGGAGACGTAGTACTTCTCGTAGGTGGCGGAGGTGGCGACAAACTCCTTCAGCCGCTCCTGTATCGGCCCGAGGATGAGCTCGAAGTGCTCCCGGCTGATGCACGCCGTCCGCACCTCTCGCGAGGTCGCCACGACGTCGGCCACCGTGAGGTGGTTGAAGAGAAACTCGAGCTCGCCGACCACGTCGCCGTCGCGCAGGCGGACCACCTCGACGCGGCGGCCGCTGTTGCGGCCGATCACCTTCACCTCGCCCTCTACGATGCAGTGCATGTAGTTACCCGGCGAGCCGAAGCGGATGATCGTCTTGCCGCGCTTGTACACGCGCGTCTCGAGCGCCTCTGCGATCTTCATCCGCTCGAAGGCGGGCAGGCAGCGCAGGAAGGGCACGTTCATCGTCAACTTCTCGAATTTCTGGCGCTTCTGCAAGGAGCCCGTCATGACGACGCGGTGGTAGCTCGCCTCGTCCAGCGTGAAGAAGACACAGCGCGTGACGCAGCGGATGGTGGCGGCGCACTTGGCCTGCTTGTACATGAGCTCCAGCTCTCCGAAGGTGCCGCCGGGCTGCAGCGGCCCCAGCGACTTGCCGTTCTTGATAGCCTCACAGGTGCCCTCGCCGACGAGGTACAACTTCTCCGTGGTGTCGTGGCCCTGCTCGAGGATCGCCGTGCCGGCCCCGTGCACCTCCTTCTCCATCGCCTTGACCACCACCTCCAGCGTGTCCGCCTCCAGCGACGAGAAGGTGTGGCAGCGGCGCAGCAGGCGTCGCAGCTGCTGCTCCTCGGCCACCGACTTGGACACAACGCGCAGCGGCGGCAGCTCGGCAGCGGCGGCGGCGGCAGCGGCGGCGGTGGTGGAGGAGGCGAGGGCGGTGCTGCCGAGGTCTGGCGGTGGCATGCACGGCGCGGCGGACACGGCGACGCGGCGTCCCTCGCTGCGGACTGCCGTCGGCAACTGCGGCGCCTCGCGCAGGAGGGGGTCGTCACGCAGCGCCGTGGTCGTCTCGCTCAGCTGCGACGCGTTCGTCGCCATGAGCGCGGAGAGCGGGTCGACGGCTGGCGGCTTGGACAGTCGCCTCCCGCCCTCCTCCGCCTCCCGCGTCCCGCCGAACGACGAGCGTGAGTTGGAGGAGGCGTCCATCGGGCCGCCGAGGCCGCGGGTGGAGCGGTGCTGCGACGACACATCCTCCGACGGGTGCGCCGACGACGGCGAGTCCTGCGCGCTCGCCGACGTGGCCCGTCGCCGCGAGTGCAGGAAGGAGAGGCCGGCCAGCGCGCCGAAGCCGGTGGCGTCGCGGCGTGACGCGGCACTTGAGCGTCGGCGCTGCGTCGCGCTGGAGACGGTGGTGCTCTGCGACGCGGTGGCGAAGGTGTTCGCTTCGCGCGAGGAGCCCGCCCACGTCGTGGAGCTCACATCCACCGCTGTCGTGCTCACCTCGTGCGACTCCAGCGTGCGAGCGATGCGCACGAGCGTCTCCTCCGTATCCACGTCGCGCAGGAGGTGGATGATGTGCTCCTTGAGGAAGCTGTTGTTCTCCGTCGGCTTCAACAGACTCGTGAACTCGGCCAGTGCGATGGACCCGTTCGTCAAGAACGTCTCCCCCTCCTCCTCCACCTCCGCCTCCTCCGCCGCCGCCGCGTCGACGTCGTGGACGGCGCGTCCGGTCGGCGGCACCGCGACGCTCGACGGAGACGTGATGGACGAACCCGCGAGGAGCGCCGGCACCGCCGCCGCGGCTGTCGCAGGGGACGAGGCGGTCATGCCCAGCACCGCCGCCGCCGCCGCCGCCGCGGCTGGGAGAAGAGTCGGGACGATGCGCACAGTCGTCGGCAGCGGTGCGAGCGGTGGCAGCGGCGCCGCCGCAGTGCCGCCGAGGCTGGTGCTCGCGTTTGGGTTCTGCGCGTCCAGCACGGGTGCGTCGGCGCGAAGCAGCGGCGGCACGTTCACTGTGTCACCGGCCGCGTCGCCTTTGGAGGACGACTCGCCGCTGTGGCGTCGTCCGCCAGCGTCCATGTCGGCTGCTGCACCGGCGTGAAGGATGAAGAAGGGTACAATGGAGAAGAGAGAGAGCGGGTGGACAGTCAATGACACACACACACACACACTCACACAAGCACACAGAAGCACACTTGCAGACACTAATACACACACTTGCAAACACACCTACACACACACACCCACACACACGAGGTGCGCAGGGAGGAGGGAGGGAGGGGGGAGGGGGAGCGCGGTGGTGCTGCACCGATGTCCTGTATCCAAGTCAATGGATCGGATGACAGGGGGGAGAAGAAGAGAAGGAGCTAAACAATCGACAAGGCAACGGGCAGCACACTGACTCGTGTGTGTGTGTGTGTGGGACACACCGACGCAGACCGACCGACCGACACTGTTGACACACACCCACACGCACACGCACACACCACCACAAGAGCGTGGTCTGTTGGCTGCTGTGGGCTCACGTTTTGCTTCCCAACTCTCGTCTCCTCTCACATGAGCACCCGAGCTTGCACCTCTGTACGTGTCTGTACGTGCTTATGTGTGTGTGCTGGCGTCAATGTGTATATCTCCCTCTCCCTGTGTGTGGAGAGTGCAGTGGAGAGTCGGCGTTGGAGAGGGGGAGGCGGAGGACTTCTTCGGAGCACGCACGGTGCGTCAGTTGCGCTTCTATCGTTCTTCACTTTTTTTTACTTTCGTTTCGCTTCCGTTTCTTTGGCGGCTTCTGCGAACATGAGAGACAGAGAGAGAGACAGAGATGGAGAGATGGAGAGGACACGCGTGTGTGTGTGTGTGTGTGTGTGTGTGTGTGTGTGTCCGTGTGTTGGGAGGTAGGTGCACGACACGTCGGTGGTCAGGGGGGAGGAGGAGGAGGGAGGAGACGGAAGAGGTGAGGCGTGCGGAGGACGCACGACGGCAGGGCCGCCAACGTTCACTTTTGGAGAAGCGCGAGGCGATAGAGAGAGAGAGAGGAAGATGAGCTTCACGTGAGCGTGCATGTGTTTGTGTGTGCGTCTGGAGTCTGCACCACTGCACATGGACGCGCTGCACTCGCTCCACTCCCCCTCCCCCCTCCATCATCAACCCTCGCACGACGATGTACTGTGGTGCCACCTCAGTCCAGTCGTCACGGCACGGCTCTGGGGCGAGTGCACTCAGCAATGGTGTAGCTTACGCCCCTGCCCCTGCACGCACACACGCACTCTCTCTCTGTGACACATGTGGATCTTTTTTTTTTTTTTTTGTGGAGAGTCAGTGATTGAGGTCACACATACACACTCACACACATACATACACATATGTGCGCACACACAACCACCGACGCGCGAACAGTGCGGCAGAGACGCGGCGGCGTGGTGATGATGATGGATGATGAATGATGATGAATGGTGGTGGTGAAACTCAAATGAAAAACGAGTGCGAGAGCACAGAAACAAAAAAGAAGAAACTGATATCGCCGGACACACACAGTCCACTCACACAATCACTCGCTCATGCATGCGCATGTGCATGGTGCATGTGTGTGTGTGTTTGTGAGCGCACACGACCGCACTCTGACGTCCTTCTGCCTCACACAGTCCATCGCCCTACACGCACACACACACACACGGAGTCCCCTCGCGCCGGTCAGCGCACAGGAGAGACCGAGGAGGAGGAAGAGCAAGGGTGGAGAGAGAGAGCACGTGTGACATGCGAGACGCGAGGGGGCGAGCGGAGACCAACGCCACCGCCACCGTGACACGACGGCGGCTTAGTCGAAGAGACCGAAGCCCATGTCGTCGTCGCCCTCCTCCTCGGGCTCCTCCTTCTTCGCGGCGGCAGCGGGAGCCGCAGCAGCACCGCCAGCGGCGGCAGCAGCGGGGGCCGCGGCACCACCAGCGGCGGCACCGGAGCCGGCAGCCGGCATCGCGCTCATCTTGGCGGCGCCCTCCGCCACAAGCGTGGCCACGTCGCGGCCGGCGACGCTCTCCATCACGAAGGCGAGGGTGTCCTTGTCGACGTCGATGTGCACGGCCTTGCAGATCGCCTCCACGTCCGCCTGGGACGGGGACGGCTTGGCGAGGGACGCCAGAGCGTACGCGGCGAGGTACTTGGTCGACATTGAGTGACGCAGAGCTCGACTTGAGGGAGGAGTTGGTGTGAGCAAGAGAGAGTGTGTGTGCTTCTGTGTGTGTGTGTGTGTGTGTGTGTGTGGAGGTGCAGAGTGTGGAAGGAGAGGAGGAAGGGGTGGTGCAGCTGTGATGGGGGAGCAAAGGTACGCCGACAAGTGATGGTGAACCACCGGTCGGTGTGCGTGCAAAGCTGCGTCGGTGTCTGTCTCTGTCTGTCTCTGTCTGTGTGTGTGCTACACCTGTGTGTATCATTCGGTATCTCTCTCCGCGTTTTCAAGCTTCAGTTGGGTGTACATGGCATCAGCAACGTGCTGCCGCAGGCGACATGGCAGCGCCAATCGTCACGATCAAACTCATCATCGTCGCCGCAACCACCGGGGCAACAGCGACAACAGGAGGCACGGGGGAAAAAAAAAGGAGGAGAGAGAGAGAGACAGCACACGCGTGTGTGTGTGTGTGTCTGTCTGTGTGTGCGCTGCTCGCTTACTCCACCCCAGCCAACATGCTGGGCGGCGTACTCAAGAAGTACTCCACCAGCGCTATGGCGTCGTCGCTCTCCTGCTGGAGTTGCTGCCGTACCTGCTGATCCACACCACCGCCCTGCTGCAGTCGTGCCGGGATGGCGCCCTGCGCATCCGTGGGCCGCACGATGAGGACGGCGCTGAAGAGGTGTGACAGGAAGTTCGCGTCGAGCTCGTTCTCGCAGCTGTACGCGGGACGGAGCAGATAGTTGAGAAGGGAGAGGACGTACATCCACACATTTGCGTGCATCGTCGGCAGCTGGCGGAGGAACTGCAAAGGCGCCTTGCCCTTGGCCCGCCCCGCCGCGAGCGCCGCGGCGTACTGCGCGTACGGCACGACCGGCTCTAGCAAACTCTTCAGGAAGATCACAAGACACTCCGCGGCGCAGTGCGCGTCCGTGTCGGCCGGCAGTGGGGCGTTGCTCGTGTCGAGTAGCTCCATGATGCGGCAGCACACCTCCTTGTCAGTCGAGCGGGTGAAGAGACCGGTCTCGCGGGGGTGCTGGGCCACCACGTGGGCGAGGTACCACAGCTCCTTCGGCACGTGTGGCCGCACACGCCGCACCACCTCCTCAAGGTCCGCGGTCTGCGCATACGCCTCCACGCACGGCTTCTCCTGCAAGAGCGCAATGCTGTCCAGCCCGTTGCCGAAGACGCTGGGGCTCAGCACGCACTGACACACCACCGCCTGCACCGGGCCGTTGCGACAGCAGAAGAGGAGGACGGAGTTCAATCCCACGCGGCCGCGGCCCTGGTACGGCCGCCACGCCGCCAGCCACGGCATGCAGCGCGGGTCGATGGCGCTCTCGATCACCACCTCCTGCGACTCGCCCGGCAGGATGGCGAGCTCCTGCGGCGTGGCGCGCAGCCACGTCCCCTCCGCGTAGTCCCCTTCGCGCTGCCGCACAACGCGCACGACGGCGACGCAGTCGCCGCAGTTCTGCACCGTCACTGTCTCCTGCGTGCCGCAGCGGTGGAAGCTCTGCGCGTGGAAGGCAAGCTTGGACGTGCTCAGCGATATCTTGGCGCTCGACGCCTGTGCGAGGCCGACGCCGGCGACCTTCTCACGCAGCGACGCCATCACCTGCGCCTTCTGCGCCGGCACCTCCACGCTGACGGGGAGCCGCACCAGCGCCTGCACGGGCTTGTGGTCACTGCTGCGTACCTCCATGATGGCGGAGAGGCGGTCGAGGTGGATGCGCGACTCCATCGACTTGCGGCGGGACCAGACGCAGATGCGATCGGTGTAGCTTGGGATGCGGCGCTTCTCACTCGTGTCGTACACGTCGGTGCCGATGTCGAACCTGTACGTTGGCGGGTGGGTCGGGGTGAAGCAGATGAAGTTGAGCCACGGCGTGTGGGGGCTCTTCATCTCGTGCTGCAGCTGGTCGTACTGCAGCAGCTCGCTGAAGCGGCCCGCGCTGGCCAGCTGCACCGCCGTCTCGTAGGGCAGGGCGAGGCGGTAGTTGAGGTCGCCGGCGACGATGATGATGTCGTGGTCGCGCGGGTACAACTCGAGGAAGGCCGACTCGTCTATCGTCATGTTAGCGCTGGCGTTAATCTGCATCTCCGCACGGCGGGTCGAGTTGAAGTCCATGCTCTTGAAGATGGTGTTGATGTCCTCGTTGCGCTTGCTCACGCTCGCCTGTCCGGCCGCCAGATGGGCGGTGATGAGGCAGATGGAGGTGCGGTGGAGAACGAGGTGGAGGCCGACGGCACCCTTGTTCCCCATCGACCCGAGTGCGCCGGTGGCCACCGTGGCGATGCTGAACTCTGCGACGGCCGACAGCAGCGGGCGCCGGATGAAGACGCAAAGGAGCAGGCCGACGAGCTGCTTGGGGGGGAAGGCGTAGTAGGCCGACGCCCCCGCACCGCCACTGCCGCTACTGCTGCTGCTGTTGCTGCTGTCTGCGCCGATCGCTGCATTGAGCCCCGCCACCCACGGCGCCGCGGCCTCCGTCTCGTTCTTGAAGAGCGCCGTCGCGCTCATGTCCACCTCCTGCATGGCAACGACGATGAGGTCCGTTGGCCGCACTGGTGCCCCGTCGGCGCCGCCGCCGCTGGTGAGGGAGGCAAGACCAGTGAGCGGCAGCGCCGGCTTCTTGCACCCCACATTGAAGGTCGTGACGCAGACGCTGAGGTCCTCCACGGTGGTGTAGTTGGCTTCGTAGTAGGCGATCTCCTGCTGCACCCACGCATCGGTGGCAGCGGCCGAGTCGGCGCCAGCGGCGGCGGAGGTCGGCGCGAGGAAGCCGAACGCGGTGCGCTTGCGAAAGATGTCCTCCACCGTCTGCCACTCCGGGTTTGGAAACGCGCGTGGCAGACCCGGGTACATGGTGCTCGCCTGTCTCAGTGTGTGTCTGTGTCTGTGTCTGTGTCTGTGTGTGTGTGTGTGTGTGTGTGTGTTTGTATATGTGTGTGTAGGTGTGTTGGTGAGATAGGGGGGGGGAGGGGGAGACGTCGCTGCAGCTGCCGCGCAGAGCGACAGACAAACCGCGACGAGCTGACGGACGAGGAGCAGAGAGCGGGAGTGAGTCGAGTTGGTGGGTGACGGGATCGTGGGGGGGGGGGGGGAGACGTGTGGGAGATCGAAGCACATCTCGTCCGGCCGCTCACTCACACATACACACACGTTACCAGAAGAGCTTGTTCTCATCGCCGAGAGAGAGAGAGGGGCGTGTCTGCATACGCTTACAGGCACTTGTGTGTGTGCATGTGTGTGTTGGAGGAGGGGGGGGGGGGGCACGTGCACTGGATGCGGCTCCATGCTGCCGGTCCAGTTCCACAGCGGTGACATCATACGCACGTCAGTTAGTCGCCGCCAAGCGCTCAGCCACCACGGCAAACGAGCAGCAACACAAGAAGCAGCAGCAGCAGCAGCTGTTAAGCGACTTGACAAGACATGAGAGCAGAGGACGAGAGGAGGTGTGTGTGTGTGTGTGCGAGGGCATACGTGGGCCTCTGCTGGAGAAGGCGGCCGTCCAGCGGTTGTCTTGGCGCGTGGCGGATGGGGAGACGGCGAGAGGGTTCGGTGATGGCGGGTGACACGACTCCCACCGTTGCCGACACCCTCGCACGCACCATCTTCCATCGACCATCCTCAGAGGGAGATTGATGTACGCCGTCCTCGCTGTCGCCTCACGCCGCCGTCGCCGTCGCCTTCCTCTTCTTCGCTGCCGCGGCGGCCGTGCTCGGCCTGTACACGGCGTTGCCCTCGGGACCGACCACGTGCCAGCTCGGGGCGGGGCCGTCGTGCGGCTTCAGCGACAGGACGGCGCGGCCGCCGGTGTCGCCGCCGCCGTCGCCGGTGGCGCTGAGCGCCGTCGCGATCGCGTCCACCTGCGCTGCCGTCAGAGCGGCGGGGAAGACGACCTCGACGCAGACGTACAGCCGCCCCCTCCTCAGCGTTGCCGCGCCGCCGCTGCTGCTGCCGCTGTCGTCGTTGCCGTCGCCGCGGCGCTGCCGCAGCGGCATCCCCTCGTTCTCGACCACGAACACGTGCTGCGCATCGAAGAGGAAGCGTGGCACGCCGCCCTCGCGCCGCGGTGGGGACAGCCGCACCACCCGCCCATCGAGCAGCTCCACCGGGATGGCGAAGGTGTCGTCGAAGAGGCACGCGAGGGGCACGCGACAGTGGGAGAGCAGCAGCTGACCGCCGTTCAGTCGGCGGTAATGAGGGTGCGGCAGCTGCAGCACCACAACGAGGACGTCGCCGGCGGCGTCGAAGCCCGGCAGCTCATCGCCTTGGCCGGCGTAGTTGAAGGCGTCGCTGTCCTCCGTGCCGGGTGCGATGGTCACTTGGATCGCCTTCGCCTCCACCACGACGCCGCGCGGCAGAGGGTCTGATGTGCGGCCGCTGACGAGCTGCGCGCGCTGGTGCGCGTCGTACACGGGCCCGCACCGCGTGCAGGGGGACTGGATCGGGAGGGCGCCGACGCCGTTGCAGCGCTCGCAGCGGCACTGCTGGTACGTCATGAGACCGCCGAAGTTCATTGCCTTGGTCACCATCTTGGCGCCTTTGCACTGCGGACACACCGGCGAGGGCCGGCCGCTCGCCGTGCCATGACCGCGGCATGTCGGACAGCGCCGCCGCCGCCGCACCTCCACCACCTTGGACGTGCCGCAGTAGAGCTCCTCCAGCGAGCACTGCAGCTCCACCAAGACGAACGCCGGCTTCGCGGGGCGCTGCTGCTGCTGGTGCTGCTGCGATGCCCCACGCCCGCCGCCGGCCGCGAAGCCGAAGAAGGACGAGAAGATATCCATCGGGTCCATCCCAGGACCGAAGCCACCGCCGCCGCCGCCACCGCCGGACGGCAGACCGCCACCCGGGCCGCTGCGGCCGAAGGTGTCGTACTGCTTGCGTCGATCCGCATCGCTCAGCACCTCGTAGGCCTCTGCGATCTTCTTGAACTTCTCTGCCGCCGCGGCGTCGCCGTTGTTCTTGTCCGGGTGGTACTGCAGTGCTTTGCTGCGGTAGGCGGAGCGGATCTGCTGCTGCGTCGCCTCTGGCGCGATGCCGAGCTCATCGTACAGGTCCGTCTCCTTCACCATCGCGCCGCACCGCCTGCACGGCGACGAGCTCAGCCGTGATGAAGAGAGGGGAGAGGGGAGAGGGGAGAGGGAGGAGAGTGTGTGTGCGTCTGTTCGCTGGTGTTTGTGTGTGTGTCACTCCTGGTGTAAAGGGGGACGCTACTGGGGTGCTCACCACACGCCGGCTCAGCACACGGTACACAACAGAGAGCGGGGACGTGGATAGAGCTGTGGACGGCGGCGATCCACACAGAGGACGGATGAGGAGGAGGAGATGGAAGAGTGGGAGGACAGCAGCAACGATGCACACGTGTGCATGCGCACATACTTCCACATGTGTGTGTGTGTGTGTGTGAGCATCTCACATACCTCAATACACACACACATACTCACACGCACACAGCTGATAGGCGCACTCGACGAAGGTTGCGACCTCAGACGTAGACGGACGGTGAACGTCCATGCATGAGTCGCTCTCATCTCCGCCACTGAGTTCATCTCACAGCGCAGAGCATCTGTCCAGCATCAGCGACACACTCCTCCTCTCTCCCTCTCTCCCTCTCTCCCCTTCATCCCTCAACCAGCTTCAGGGGGGGGGGGGATCGTGTGAGGGTGGGGGGTGCGGTGCGGTGCGGCACAGTGCGATGACGGCCGTGCTAGAAGGTCGCTGGTGGGTGGGGTGGAGGTGGTGGAGGTGGAGAGCGAGGAGGCCGTGCGGCGCAGGACGTTGATGGCGGTACGACAAGACGCGATCACACACACACACGACAACTGGGACTTACCGCCAGCGTCAGTTATTCTCTTTAAAAAAAAAAAAAGAAAGAAAGAACACACAGAGAAGGCAGATTCACACACTCTCACATACACCCACGCACAGAGAGAGAGAGACACACACACAAGGACACGAGGACAGATATAAATATATGCATACATACACACAGACACACACAAACATACACCTTCTCACACGCGGTGCAGGGGGGTGACGGGGGAGGGGGGAGGGGGGAAGTGAAGAACAGGAGGCAAGTAGAAGACACACACACACACACACTAACAGACACACACACACACACACACACACACAAACTGGCCTCCAACCCGCTGGCAGTTTTTTTTTTTTTTTTTTTTTTGGAGGATGCAGCGCCGCGCAAGTGGTTCTCTCTCTCCACACACATCCTCGACGAGGGAGGTCTGTCGCTCACTTGACGGACGCATGTATCTGTGTGTGTGCAGGTGTGGCGAAGAGTGCTGTGGCCCTCCTGTTCCTCCTCACCTCACCCTCCCTCATCTCCCTCGCTTCGATCGCAGGTGTGCATGATGGGGAGGAGGACCGCCACACCGTCCGCAGAAAAAAAAAAACTGAAAGAAAAAAAAAGAAGAAGAAGAAATCAAAAATCGAATACACTTGAAAGCACATTTACACACACACACACACAGACACACACGTACACACGTACACTCGTACACAGACACACGAGTCTCACTTCACTGTGTGTGTGTGTGTGTGTGATGAAAGGTGCAGGTCAACAACAAGTGAGAGAAGTGAAAACGCAAGAAAGAGGGGGTGAAAACACAGACACACACACGCACACACGCATAAAATGTACACACACACACATACACACGAGAACACACACACACACACAGGCAGACGACAGCGATCGCTCCATCAAGTGATTCAGGAGAGTTGCGGTCGCGTGAGTGGGAATGTGTGTGTGTGTGTGTGTGTCTGCGCGTATGTGTGTTGTTGTGGCGTATAGAACGAGGGAAGGCGCACAGCGTTGGATGTGTGTGTATGTGTGTGTGAGAGTTTGTAGGTGCGCACGCGCGCGTCTCTGAGTATGTGTGTGTGTGTGCCCATGTGTTTGGAAGGGGGAGGAGGAAGAAGAACCACAAACACACACACTCACAGACACACACACATACACACAGACAGACACTCACACACATACGTACACAGACACTCTCTCTTAAGACGACGTGCGCACACGTGAGGGGGGGGGATCAACGGGAGTAGAGGACTGAAGGTTGAGGGGTGAGGGAAGGGGGGGGGGAGGGAGAGAGAAGAACGCCAACGACAGAGAAACGAAAAAAAAAAAAAAAAGAAGAAAAAGACAGATGAAGACACACACACACACACACACACACACACACACACACACACACACACACACCTAAACACACATCCTTCTCCTCCTCCCATGTGGAGGAGAAGGATGTGTGTGGTGTGTTGTGTGTGTGTGTGTGTGTCTACTTCACCACCGCTGGACGCAGTATCGTCAGCGGAGGTCCCACAACGGGGGAAAGGAGGGAAGGAATGCGTTAGTAGCGCTCGCGGATGGTCTGCGTCATGATGCTCAGCACTGTGCCGATGGTGCCGCCGACGAGGATGGAGATGCCCATCAGCGTGCCGGCCACGAAGCGCTTGCCGTCGTTGTCGATGCCCCTCGACTGAGGGCCGAGGACGAGCGCCATCGAGCCGACGAAGCCGTTCGAGAAGCCGAAGATCACCTGCATCACGTATCCGTACGCCTCGCTCGGGATGTAGTGGTAGGAGTGCAGCAGCAGCAGCGGGACGAAGATGACACGTGCGAAGGAGGCCGCCACGATGATCCAGCGCTGCTCATACGTGCGCGGCCAGAGAATCTTCAGCGATGGCGAGAGGCGGCCGAGCACGTCGAAGACGTTGAAGATGAACACCGCGACGGTGGCGTACCACTTCGAGTTGGGGAACATGCCGACCGCGATGCCGGGGAAGAGGAAGAGCGTGATGAGGAAGTCGAAGCCGCAGGCGACGACCATCCACTTGATGCAGCGCAGCGTGCGGAGGATGGAGGTGGCCGCAAGGATCTCATTGCTCGTGGGGCCGGTCACCTCACGCGGGGACGAGCCCTCGTCCATGTGGTCGTCGAGGTCGGCGCGGTCCTCCACGGGGTCCTCCTTCTTCGCTGCCGAGGCGACCTGCAGCTCCCCCATGGCCGGCTCCTCGTCGGGGTGGTGGTCGCGCTGCACGTCGCCAGCCATGCTGCCGGCGTCTACCTTGCTCTTCACACCACCGAGGTCGCCGAAGTGCTCCCTGGCGAAGCTGTTGAAGCGCAGCAGCAGCAGAGCCACGAAGGTCGAGGCCTGGATGCCAACGTCGAGGCCGTAGTAGATCTTCGACTGCTTCTTCACCCCCTCGTACGTGTCGGGCAGCGCCGCCTTCACGATGATCTGCAGCAGCGACGTGATGACGCCCGATGAGCCAACGCCGCCCATCATGATGGACGTGAAGCTCGAGGGGAAGGCACCAAACATGCCGTACGTCGTGGATTCGAAGATGCTCTTGCCGAAGCCGCTGATGAAGCCAGCGCAGCAGATGGTCGCTACGGCGCCGCCCTCGCTCGTGCCGCGCGCCGGCACGGCCATGAGCATGATGATCTCCACGATGAGGATGCTCAGACCGCCGAGCAGTCGCACAATCATAGGGATGCGGCGGAAGCTGCTGAGCAGCGTCAGCGGCTCCATCACAAGACTCGTGACGAACCCGATGAGGTTGTAGTAGGTCAGCACGTTGTTCCAGAAGTTTGTCAGCTGCGGGACGGCGTCGGGGTCCTGCATCGCGTAGCGGTAGTATGTCATGATGTAGCCCGGGGCAGAGAAGATGGCGTTGATCGGCATCAGCATGGACACACCGCACATGAAGGCGACGACGTACACGTACAGCTCCGCAGGGGGTATCTTGTACCACTTGCGCGGCGCCGACGTCGCCGGCGCCGCGGCGGCTGAGACGTGCGTCATCCTAGTGCTGATGAAGGGAGGGGAGAGGAGAGGAGAGGAGAGAGATGGTGTATGAGACTGCGTGTGTGTGGATGTAGTTGTGTGTGTACGTGTGTGTGATGGGAGAGGGGGAAGGGGGATGAAAGGGCGCTCTCTGCAACACCGTTGACGTGATGACAAGCGGCGAGAAAGAGAGAGAGAGGTCCCCCATTCAGTGTTCCCCAGTCGCGGCGCGCGATGAGCGAGCACGCGTGTGTGTATGTGTGTGTGGGCGGGTGGGTGAGTGGGCGAGCAGAGGACAAGGGAGGAAGTGAGTGAGTGAGTGAGAGTGATACGAGTAGAAGGGGAGAAGGGAAGATGCCTCGCGGCCTTCATCACGGAGCTGCACACGCACGCGTGCAGTTGTGCTGACGCCACCACACCGCCCGTTGACGCGCACGCACTCTCTCTCGTCTCTTCTCCTTTCTCTTGTATTTCGTGTGTGACGGGCGAGTGGAGGTGACGATGAAGAAGTGTGAGACGTGCGAGACCAACGCCGTTGCCACCCTTCTTCTTCCCTTCTGCATACGGCTGAGCTTGCGCTGACCCGGTGCGCAACTCTTCCTCCCTTCTGCATACGGCTGAGCTTGCGCTGACCCGGTGCGCAACTCTTCCTCCCTTCCTCTGGCGGTGTCAACTGTCAGTCTCCGTGTGCATGTGTCGATACAACAACAGCGTCGACGACGAGGATGACGTCCATGGCGGCGGCGGCGGCAGCAGCGGTGGTGGTGGTGGCGGTGGTAGTCATGATAAGGAGGTGCAAAGAAGATGCGCGCACGTTGACGCCCACCCACCCTTCTCTCTCTGTCTCTCTCCAGCGTACCTCACTGCTTCTCCTGCTCCGCAGCAGCAGCAGCAGCAGCGGCGGTGGCGCTCGAGGGCTTCAGCAAGCCCTCCTCGATGATGGCGGGCACCTCGATCGACAGCCACGGGCCGAGACCGAGGGCGAGGACGTGGCTGATGCCGAAGGACGGCACGTTGCGTGCCCACAGAGGAAAGAAGTGCGTCGTCATGCATATCTTGCCCCCGCGGTACATCTTCACTGTCTTGCCCTCCAACTCCGGCAGCGCCACCTCTGGCGGTGCCTGCGGGTACGTGACGGGGATGTCGAAGTTCATCTCGAACTCGTATCTCTCATTCTTGTAGTAGGTCCAGCAGGTGCCGTACCAGCGGGTGCCCTGGGGGTTGCTCTCCAGCTGGAACCACTGCGCATCGCTGGCCCGGTTGTTCTCCACGTACTTGATCAGCGACGCGTACTCCTCCTTCAGGCGCGTGGTCCACCGCTCCCCATCGCGTGGGCCGGCCTTCGTCTTCAGCAGCGGGATGCGCGACACACTCTCCCTCACGGACGGCTCCATCGGCCAAGCTGCGTGTGTGTGTGTGTGTGTGTGTGTGTGTGTACGTGTGTGTAGTTGTGCGTGAAACAGCGTGTGCGGGCGACGTTACGATTGCTCGACTTGCACGAGTCACTGAGCAAGGAAGAGAAAGAGAGGAGGAGGAGGAGGAGTGTCAGTGTGTGTGTGTGTGTGTGCCACGTGTGTGGATGGAGAGGTGGGGCTCCACCGCCGCGGAACAGAGAGACGTCAAAGAAACAACACCACCAACAACAGACTCATGTGAAGAGAGGCAGCGATGGACACGGAGGAGGAGGTGCAGCCACACACACACACACACACACAGACAGAGAGAGATACGCCACTGTCTCCTCGCGGCTGCAACAGACCCACTGCAGTGACTCGGCCACCACCACCAGCACCACCACCACCTCTTGCTCCTCTTCCTTCCTTGGACTAGTGACGGCGGTGTGCGACACGACCGCACGGAGCGTGGCTGTGCTTCGCCTTCTGGAAGAGCCGCTCCATGCGCGCCACCTCCGCCGCCTCCTGCGCATGCGCCGACTGCCGCGCCTCCGACTCGGGGCGGAACATATCGCGAGACTTCATCACATGCTCATCGATCGCGTCGTGGTCGACGATGGAGATGAGATCGAAGGGAAGGAAGCCGTACCGGAAGAGCGCGACGGCGCGGTTGAGGGCGAAGTTGTAGTGGCGACAGAGCTCCTGCCCGGGCTGCACATCGCGCAGGGTGAAGAGCGTGACGGCGCCGGCACCGTCGAGGACCGGCGACGGCCCGACGCGGATGGCGCAGTTCGGGCGGTTGCTGTGGTTCACGAGGTCCAGGAGCGGCACGAGGGTCACCTCCGCCGGGTCCGGCGTCTTGCGCAGCCGCCGCCACCGCCGCCGCAGTCGTCGCAGCAGCGGGCTCCCGGTGTAGAAGTCCGCCGGGGGCAGGTGCTCCGCCCGGGCCAGCACCAGCCGCGTGATGCGCTGCAGGTGCTCGAGCTTGAAGGGCGGGTTCGCGGCCTCGTGGATGGAGGTGAGGGCGATGTGGTACTTCTTTGTCATCTCCTCGTAGCTCGTGCGCTGCCACGAGTCGAGCGCCATGCCGTACATCCCGAACACGAACTCCTCGTTGAAGTCCTCGTCGTCGAGCATGCGCGCGTACGGGGCGGCGCCGCTGCGTAGCAGCTCCGTCACGGACTGCACCTCCGCGGTGGTGCTCGCGCGGGTGATGTCTGGGACGGCGGCGATGATCGCGCCCATCTGCAGGCCGAGGTAAAACTGAGGCGCCATCATGCGGAACTCCTCGTCCGCGATGGCGTTGCGCACCATCTCCAGCGTCACGTGCGGCAGCGCGTCCGCCTTGGTGCTGATGTTCGACACGGAGTAGAGGGTGGAGAGCGGGACCGTGGCGATCGGCGTGTTCGCCGGCAGCGGGGCGGCGCGGGTGTGGGCGAGGAAGAGGCCGCGCTGCTGCGAGGAGCGCGTGCCGATGAACGTCTCCTCGTGCAGGTGGATGCCGAAGTGGGACGAGCAGCAGTGAAGGAAGTCGCTGGGCAGCGTCGACGAGGCGCCGTAGAGCGTCTTGCCGAAACAACGTACCACACACGAGCGGTGCAGCATCGCGCGCCCGTGAAGAGTGTGTGTGTGTGTCTGTGTCTGTATCTGCGTGTGTGCGTACACACGTGTGTATGTGTGTGTGTGTGTGTGGTGGATGGCCGACAAGCGGGGAGAGAGAGCGAAGGGGAGAGGAGGAGGAGGAGGAGGACAGTAAGGGGGTGAGAGAGAGAGAGAAGAGAGAAGAAGGACGCCGAACACACACACGCACACACACACACGCACACGCACTCATGCACAAACGTAGATAGGGAGAGTGTAGCTCATCTATGCACCTCCGACAGCCACACCTTCACCGTGTCAGAGAGCCGCGGCGGATCGTCGTCCTGGCAGGGAAGTGCGTGGTACGTCAGTCTGTGTGTCTGTGTAATTCTGATTCGTGGCCACGTCCACCGTTGTGAGAGCGGGTGCGAACGGCCTCATGGGAGAGCAGAGAAGAGCGACGACGAGGAGGGGAGAGGAGGAGGGGAGGAGAGGAGGCGCATCGGCGTTAAAGAGATGATGAACACAACGTCCACCTCCGCCTTTCCTTCTCCTCCATACACACACACAGATACAGAGACACAGAGACAGACGTGCCCGACTTCAGATGAAGCGGTTGGCGCGGAACCACATAAAGATGCACGACGCCACGGTGCACATGAGCGCGACGCAGAAGGCGCCGCCGTTCGGGCTGTGCAGCATCGGCAGGTCCTCGAAGTTCATGCCGTACACGGACGCGATGAAGCTCAGCGGGATGAAGAAGGCGCTGAAGAGGGTGAGCACGCGCATGAGCTCGTTCACCTGATAGGAGGACAGCTGGAAGAGGAGCTGCAGCACCGAGTCGGCGTTGGAGTTCAGCTCCTCGGCGAGCGACTCCACGTGCGCCAGGTCGTGCATGATCTCCTGGTACTCCACCAAGGCAGTGGAGATGTGCAGCGAGGCGGCAACGTGCGAGTAGGCGTCTTGGGTCAGCGTCAGCGTGCGCCCGTAGACGGAGGCGCGGCGCTTGATGTGGTAGATGTCGCGTGCCATGGCGGAGCGGTTGCGCTGTGTGTTGAAGAGGCTCGCCTCGTACCTGTCGAACTCCACAATGCACTTGGCGATGGCCTGGGTGAAGGTGCCCACCGTCTCCTTCACAAAGTAGTACAGAAGATACTGCATCCCATGCGACGACGACGTGCTGGCGTCGTGTGGTGTGCCGTCATGACTGCTGCCGCTGCTGCGGGTCGCGGTGAGCGCGCGTGCCCGGCCGCTCATGAGCAGGCCGCTGAGGTGCTGCACGCCGGGCGTGTTGCCGCTCTCTCCCGTCAGGTACTGCTGCCAGTTCAGCTTCAGCTCCTCCACGTAGCTGCACTGGGTGCGATGCACCGTCACGATGCGTGTCGGCGCCATGAACACGGTGAAGCGGTTGGTGAGGTCTTGGAAGCTGTCCATCTGCTTGTTCGGCGGTGCCTCGATGGCGTAGCGGAGGAGCAGACTGTGGCAGCCCTTCGCCACGGTCACCTGCGGCAGCAGCATCGGCTCCGCGCTGTCCTCTACCATGGTGCGGTGCATGCCGAGATCCAGCAGCACCTCCTGCAGCGCCTCCTTGTACTCTGACAGAGTCGCCGTCGGGTGCATCGAGATGTCGATCCAGTCGTAGGCACTGTCCGGTGAGACGAGGCAGGAGATGAGCAGCTTCGACGGCACCCGCTTCAGCCCGGTCAGCTGCTTGATGGTCTGGTAGTTGACGACGGAGAAGCTTGTGCGGACGCCATCGTTGCTCAGCCCCGCCTTGGCGAAGTCGGACCCGAGGGCGGCCATGAGCACGCGCTTCAACCGCTTCGTCCGCTCCACCTGCGCGGCGAGGAGGGCCTTCGGCAGCTCCCCACTCTCCGCCTCGTCCACCTCCTCCACCTCGTCCACCTCGTCCGTGGCTGTTGTGGGGGACGCTGATGCCGTGTGGGCCACCGCCCCCGACGACACGTCAGGACCGCCGGTCGGCGTCACTACAGTTGACACGGGTGAATTGCTGCTGTTGCTGCTGCTGCTGCTGTCGGAGGAGGAGGGGGAGGAGCCTCCTCCATCGGCTGCGGCGCGCGGTGGCGCTGCGCCAACACTGTTGTCGCCCGGTGTTGCGGCCCTCGTCGGCGGCGCGGCTGCCGTGTCGCCCTCCAGTCCGGGGACGTACCACCGCGCTACGTGACGACGCACCAGCGCCGCTTCAGCAGCAGCCGCTCCGACAGTGCCGCCCCCGCCATCCCCAGCAGCGGAGCCACCGGCCTTGTCGTGGACAGAGGCGGCGGAGCCCTGAAGTGCCGCATCGCTTCCCTCGTGAGCCGCCACCTCCGCCTCTAGCGCCGTCGCCGCGGCCTCGGTGACGTCGCCGGCAGCCCCCACCGCGGTGGTGGTCGTGGTGGTCGTGTTGCCCCATGGCAGCGCGGTGCGGTAGGCGCCGCTGGCGGCGTCGTCTGCGTGTCGCAGGGCATCCGTGAGGAGGCTGCCGTCCACGTCGCTGTCGAGGACACGCCCCGCCGCATCACCGCCACCTCGCTCCACGGATTCACGGTGGCCCTCTTCCTCCCCCGATGGCGCTGCTTCACCCTGCGGCCGCTCGACGGGCTCGGGTGTCTCTTGCGTCGTGTCGCACGCGTCTTGTGCATCGGGCGGCCGCGCGACGTAGCCACGACGCTGCTCCGCTAACGCAGCGCGGTGTGGTGGGAGGCGACGCGGCGGCAGCGACAGCAACGGCGGCGCAGCTGCTGTGGCGGCCGTAAGGTGCTGCTGCGCTGATGCACCAACATGGAAGCGACGTGGCCGCCTGCCGGTGCTCGCGGTGATGCACAGCCCGCAGCACCGCCGCCGCCACAGCCCCGCCGGCCCACCGGCGAGCAGCATCGACGGGCACGCGGCACCACACACACACACACACACACACGCAGGTGATGGCTGGGGAGGGACGAAGAAGTAGTGATGAATCAAATGTGCTGTGTTGTGGTTGCGCACTGTGGTGGCCGACAGGGTGAGCGTGGGGACGGGGGCGAGAGAGAGAGGGAGAGGGGGGAATGGCGGCGAGAGACGAGACGCTCGGTGGCTCCGGTACGCGACCGTCACGCGAAGAGAGTGGGAGAAGAGAGAGAGTGTGTGTGCGTGGCGCTACTCTCAGAACTTCTTCCCCATCTCTCTCTCTCTCCTGCCACCAATGGCAGTCTCCACTAACAGTGCGCGTGTACATGTGTATGTGTGTGTGTGTGTGACGGGTGTGACGGGTGTGACGGGAGGTGAGGGGAGGGCAGAGGGAGCAGGAGAAGGCGTCACAACACCCCCACGTAGCAGCAGTATCGAGCCGGTGATGCACGCGTGTGTGTGTTCGCTACCGAGTAGGACCGCACTTGGCCGTGTCGTGGACATTGTATCAAGCCGTGGTCCCCACTCCTTCCTCCCCCGTCGCACCTCTGCTCTTCCGTCTCTGCAGCGCCGCCGCCCCCCCCCCTTCTCCCTCACCGACATCAACTGCCCCTCCTCCTCTTCTTGTTGTTGTTGTTTGGTCCCCGCTCATCTCACTGGAGGGGCCCTCGCGTGGCTGCCTTGGAGGCGTGCGGCGCCGTGGCAGCCGTGACACCTTCCTTCGACGCGCCAGTCGTGGTGGTGGTGGTGCTCTCCTCTCCGAAGGCCGCGAGCGGCGGGAGCATCTTCTGCGCCAACGCGCTCTGCACCATCGCATCGAGTGCACTGGGGTTGACGGAGTAGAGATCCTTCATGTCCCGTGCCATGGGACGGTAACTGCACTGCAGAGGACGCGGCAGCACATCGTCCATCGTCGCCGTCGCGCTGGGCTGCAGCTGCCGGCGCTCGAGGCCGAAGTTGATCCAGACAGACTCGGTGCGCACCATGTACTCACACAGGCGAGTCTCGACGATGGCCACCACCAGCGACTTCAGCGCGATCTCGCCGAGCGTGATGATGTGGGGTGGGAAGGTGAAGCCGGCTGGATGCACCTGCTCTGGCAGGAGCAGCCACCGCAGCTGACCGAGCAGCTGCCGTACGAAGACGGACTTGCGCGAGAAGGCCTCCTCCTCCGACTTCTCCTGCAGCTTCGCCGCCCGCGCTGCCTGCAGCTGCGCCAGCCTCGAGGCGCCGGCACCGTCTCCGGCGCCGCTGCCCTCGGCATCGGCGCCGTCGGCCGCGGAGCCGGACGTCGACGACGCGGTGGGGGTGAGGGTGGCGAAGAGGTCGTTCTCGTATCCACGGGCGGCGGTGGAGCTCGTCGCGATGCCGCCGAGCCCCATCGCCGCGGGTGAGGTGGGGCCGATCTGTGTTTCCAGAGCGATCTTGTCCAGCGTGTACATGCCGCACATGTCGTACACGGTTTCCATGTTGTACCCACACGAGATGAAGTCGAGCAGGTTCGAGAAGTCCTGGATGAGGCCGTTGGGGTAGAGTCGCAGGAACGGGGACAGCAGGCACTCGTGCAGCACGAGCGCGCCTTGATGATCCATGCCACGCAGCCCGCCCTGCATGCGTTGCAGATAGGTGTCGCGGGAGCGGCCGAAGTACACCATCCCCGCCTCCTCGAGCTTGATGAGCATGGCGTGCAGGCAGGTGCGGCCCTCCTTCTCCCCACGCCCAAAGACAGCGTGGTACGGCTCCGCGCCGTCGAGGCCGAGGTGCTCCACGACGGTGGAGAGCAGCGCCTCGGGGTTCCACCGACGCGGCCACTCCACGAGCTGGGAGTAGTGCAGGTCCATCAGCGCGTGGTCCTTACGACTTTGGTGGTCCAGCCACCGCGAGATGGGCTCGCGGCACAGCTCACACCACGATGCGTTGCGGAAGGCCCAGTGTCGCTTGTCTACCTGGCCGTGCATCATGGAGTAGAGGGGCACGCTTCCTCCCTCGGTCAGGTACGGCAGCCGCAGCACCTCCCCGTTGCTCCGCCCCCCTCCCGCATCGGACATCGTGTGGCGCGCATTGGACACCACCGCCGCTGCAACCGTGCGGCACACCGGCGACGAGGTGGACAAGGTGGAGGACATGGTTGGCGTGCGCGCGTGTAGGCGGCGCCGCAAGGGTACGGTGCGGGACACTGCTGCACACCCAACCCTCTCTCACACACACACACACTCCCTGTATCTGCTGTGATGTACAGGAGTGCCGCTAGTAGTAGCTCCTCCAGCAGGAAGACACACACACACACACATATGTAGCGCGGTGGCAAGTGGCAGCGATGATGCCAAGAGAGGTTGGAGAGAGAGAGAGGGGTATGTGTGGGAGAGTTGACGAGGAGAAAGCCGGGACGCGACACCACGTGCCGGTGGAGTGGGGGGGGGCCAAGTGACCATCTGTGCTCTGCGCTTTGCGTGTTGCCGCGACAGCGGTCCACCATACAGATCAGGAGGGGCGGAGAGGGCGAGGACGACGCGGATGTTGTTCCTTCGCTCTCCTCATCCGCCTCTCGTCTTCCTTCTGTGCGCGTGTGTGTTTGAAGTGTTCCACAGAAGATAGGCGTGCGCTGGTGAGACGGCGGAGGGTGTCTTGTGTGTGTGTCTTTCTCTGTGTATGTGTGCCCAAGTGCGAGTATGTATGTACATGTACACCGCGGTTGCACGCAGCGTTCGTCGTGTGCCCCCCCCCCCCCGCGGGCTCTCTGCCCCTCCCCACACTTCACACACATCCCCGCATCGAGAAGTGCGTGACGTCCGTCGACCCGCGCTGATGCAGAGACGATGCGCAAGACGACCGCAGAGAGAGAGAGAGACAGATGCACACGGTAGACGCCGCGCGCCTTCAAGTCAACACATAATGTAAAAAAACAGAGATGCACCACTACAGCACTGAAGATGTGTGTGTCTGTGTGTCTGTGTGTGCCAGTTGAGTTCTGTACATCGAACAGCTGTGCGCCATCCAGCGCACGCTGCATCGGGTGTACAGAGCGGTGGCGGTGGCGGAGGTGCATCACGGAGAGGAGCGCGCGGCGTCCACGAGGGCAGCAGCGGCCGTTGGGACGCCAGGACGGCGCCTGCGACCGCGTCGCACCTCCCGATGCCGCCGCCACACGGCCTGGATGACGCGCGCGCACGCGTGCCGGTAGCGGTCGTAGGCCTCCGCGCGACTGGCGAAGGCGGCAACAAAGACGGAGGTCGTGGCGACGGCGGCGAGTTGTGCGGGGGTGCAGTGCGCGGTGATGTACGCGGCACTCGAGGGGTCCGCCGCGACGCCGAACCAGTGCGGGTGCGCCGCTTGCAAGCGCAGCAGCACATGCGCCGCCACGGCCTCGCCGCCGGCCAGTCGGACCCACTGCTCCTCCTCAGATGACAGCAGCGGTGGCACGCCGACGCCGTTGGAGTTGAGGAGGAGCTGCCTCGAGTGGAGGCCGGCGGCGGCGGAGCGGGAGAGCAGCGCCACCTCGAGGTGGTCGCCGCGCTGCCGCAGCTTCAGCTGCCTCTCCCGCAGCCACCGCCGCCACCGACAGCCGCGTCCGGCTCGCTGGACCGTCTTGGCGGCCTCCAGCACCTGCCGCTCCCGCCGCTGCTGCTGCTCCAGCTTCTTCCGCTGCTCACGCTCCTGCTGCTGGCGCAGCCGCGCCGCCTCCTCCTCACGCTCTCGCTGGACGAGCTGCAACTCGCGCAGGCTGACACGCTCGAGAGGGGTCTTGTAGTCGCCGCGGCGACGCGCCTCGAGCCCCCGCTGCAGGAAGGACTCGTACACGTCTCCCGTGCAGCGGTCGAGCAGGCTGCGCATGGAGGCGGCCTCGGAGCCCTTCGCCGGCTCGCGCTCAGCGGAGGTGGTGGTGGTCGCGGCCGACAAGGTCAACCGCGCCTCGCTCGTGCTGCTCGACAACGACCGCGACCGCGATGACGACGACGCCTGTGCGGAGCTGCGCGCGCCGACGGGAAACGGAGAGATAACGGAGAGCTCGCCAGGCGCCGAGCCGGCACCGTCGCACGCGAGGCTGTCCAGCGCGGCAACGCCGGCCAACGCGCGAGAGGGCCGCACCGGCATCAGAGTGATGCGGATGGCGTGCAGCGGCGCACGCCGGGTGACGACGGCGCTGAGCACCTCCACGTCACGCTGCAGCTGCGCGATGCGGAGGCGCGCGAGCCGGCGCCGGTAGCACCCCTGGATGCGCCGCGCCGCCGCATGCGCCGCCTCCGGTCGCTGCGCCACGAGCGCAGATGTTCGGTGAATGGAGGACGACAGTCGCTGCCGTGCCGCCGTTCTGCTGCTCGCGCGCAGCGGCAGCGGCGCAGCAGCGACGGCGGCGGCGGCATCGTCGACGAGCATCCCCACATCGACCACCGACACCACCGGCGGGGTGGCCGCGCTGGCGGTGAAGCGCGTCAATGGCGCGTCCACGTGGAGGCGGTCGCTGTCGGTGCCGTCGTCGTCGTCGCCGGACGTGACGGCGGCCCTCGCGGAGCGCAGGAAGGCGGACGCCTCCCGATCGGGTGGGCCGGCAGCAAGAGGAAGACCAGCAGCAGCAGCGGCAGCACCGGTGCGTGTGTGCGCCGCTGGGCCGTAGGGGTTGGGCCGCGGAGCACCGGACGACCCACGCTCTGCCGCGGCGGCTGCCGATGTGACGCGGACAGAGTGCGCACGGCGGACCTGCTGCGCCGCCGACGTGCCGCCGCCCAACGTGTGCGGTGGAGTGGGTCCGCGATGCGCGTGTGTGGTCGGGGTCTGCGACGGGGAGGTCAGCGCACCAGCGAAGGCGCTGGCGGCCGTCAAGTCATCGCTGGAGAGGCCGCTGTGCCGCACGTGTATCTGCTCCGCCTCGACGCGGCGCTCCGTCCACGCCGCATACGCCGCCGCGCGCCGCGACATGGCCCGGCGTGCCCAGTACACACGCACGTGGCGCTGCAGCCGCAGAGCCGCCGCGTCGTGGCGCTCCTGGTCGGTGAGGTGCGCGTCGAGCGCGGCGCGACGTCGCCGACGCTGGCGAAGCGCGAGGCGCTGCCGCCACCACTGCTGTATGCGCACGGCGCGGACGCTGAGCGCCAGGGAGCGCACCAGCAGCTCCGGCGCCACGGCGGTCCAGTCCGGTATCCCCAAGAGCACGTCGCTCATCCGGTAGGCCGTTCGAAGCTGCAGGAAGATGCCGGTGGCCGTCGCCACGGGGACGCTGCCGGAGGAGGAGGAGGAGGTGACCACCGTGACGTCGCCGCCGGTGCTCCGCGGCGGCTGCGTCAGCAACTGGCGCGAGGACGACACCCCGCACAGGAACGGCGTGCCCTGCGCACACGTCTCGTCGTCGTTCAGTGGCCCGAGCGCGGGGGCGCCGTATGGTGGGGCGTTCGTGCTGGCGGCGGAGCGCAGACTCGCCTCCGTCGCCGTGGCGTCGCCGACGATGCGCAGCGCCCTGCCCTGCAGTCTCGTGCTCGCCTGCGAGGCGCCGGTGCCGGTGGGGAACACGTTGGGGAGGTCGAAGAAGGAGGGCTGCGGGTTGTGGGCTGACGTGTCAGCCCGCCACGCCGGCCGGACGAGGTCGCCGGGGAGGACGCGCTGGGAGGCCTCGCGCAGGGCCGCGTACGCGACGCGCTGCACACGACGGCCGCGGACGTCGTCCGCTGCGCTGCGGATGCCATGCCGACCACCACGACCCTCGCTGCTGCCGCCGCTCTGTGGTGGTGGTGGTGGTGGGGCCACCGCCACTGTCGACAGGCAGCACCTCCTCGACCCGGCGCGCACGGACGTCGACGTGAGCGACGCCGTCGCCCCTGGCGCCGCCGCCGCCGCATCGGGCCGCGCTGGCATCGTTGCGGCCTCCGCTCCGCCGCCGCCGCCGCCGCTGGAGTCCATCGCGCGCAGCGTGTCACGCCACGCCGCCAGCGCGGCCGCCACAGCTGCAGGGCTCTCCCGCTCCTCCGCTGTCTGCCTCGCGGGCGGTGGCACTGCAGCACCGCCACCCGCCGCGAGCCGAGCGCGGACTATCGCCTCCGCCGCGGCGTGGTACGTGTAGCGCCTCGCGGCGGCAGAGACGGCACTAGCACGCGAGGCCGGTTGCTGCTGCTGCTGCTGCTGCTCATCTGACGTGGTGAAGTGCTCGGCAGGGAGGATCGGCAGGGCTGTGGCGGCAGGCTGCTTCTTCTCCTCTGTGCTCGGCAGCGCGTGACTCTGGACCGAGTCCGTCAAGTCCCTCGTGGCATTGGCGGTGGAGCAGCTGCCGGAGACTTCATGGTGGACATGCACAGCGTCTTCGCGAGTGGGGCTCTGCCGCTGTCCAGCGACCAGCACCACCGCCGCCGTGGCCGTGGCCGTGGCTGTAGCCGTCGTGTTGTCGCCGCCGCCGTTACCGCTGCTGCTGCTGCTGCCGGTGCGGCGACGGGGAAGCGCGTAGAGCACTGGAGGCAGCGGTGGTGTCACGGCGGAGCTGACCTCGGGCAGTGCGCCGGCAGGAGCGTTCCTGTGGTGCAACATCAGATTGGTGAGAGGGGGGGAGGTGGCGCTCGACATGGCGACTGTCGCCGTGCTCGCCGTCGCGAAGGCGTGAGTGAAGCCGGTGAGGTGCGCTGTGGAGGTGCTGGTGCCGCTGCTCGTGTGGTGGTGGGACAGGGCGGCGGCGGCGGCGGCGGAGCTGGTCAGCGACGACCGCGGCCACGCATCGTCGCCACCGCCGTCGCTGTCCGCCACTGACAGTGCAATGCCCGGCGCCGCGACGAGAGAGAGCGGCGCGGCGGCTTCCATCGAGACTGGCTGCATCGCTGAGAGGGACGCAGAGTCCGCGGTGGCGCCGCCACGGGTACTCGGTGGCTGCTGCTCCGCCGCACTGCGATGACCGCCGTTCTCACGTGCCGCTGCATCGGTCTGGCCGCGGCTGTGGCGCTGGCGGCGGTGGTGTCGCCGCCAGTCCATGAAGTTGTGCAGCCGCGGCAGGGCCGCGCGCGACTCGAGCTGCCGGTGCTGTGCCACCCAACGCGCTTCCATCGCCTGCACCTGCACTGCGGACGCCGTGAGTTGCTGCTGCGACGCAGCTCGCAGCTCCTGCAGCCGGCGCTCCGCCTCGGAGGAGAGCGGTTGCCATGGGGTGGGCGGTGGGGGCAGTGGTGCTGCTGATGGTGGTGGTGGCGGCGACAGCGGCTGCAGCGACAGCAGCGACTGCGCCTCGGTGAGGGTGTCCGCCGAGTCGCGGTGCGGCGTGTGGACGGCTGCTCGCGAGTGGGTGTCGCTGCTGGGCGGCGGCACCGACTCCTCCGCCACCGATGCGGCCGCGGCGACGAGGGAGCGATCCAAGAACTCGAGCGCGGCGAGCGCTGTCATCTGCTCCGGAGCGTCTGCCAGGTCGATGCCGAGAGGCTCCGCAGCAGCCGCACCCCCACCCGCAGCAGTAGCCCGCCTCGCCGCCACTGCCGCCTCCCGCGCGCTGTACGGCAGCCGCATGAGGGTCAGCTCATCACACTGGCGCACCGCCGCCGCACTGCGGTGGTGCTGCGCACGCAGGCTCGTCAGCGCGAACTGCGCCGTCTGCCGCGCCACCCGCACCGCGCGCGAGGCGTCGGTCGTCGACGGGGTCGACGCGGCCAGTGGCAGCGGCGTGGGTGAGGTGGCGGTGGCACGCATCAGTGGGAGGGGCAGCTGCTCTGAGCCGGTGGTGGACACCGCCGGCGAACCACTGCCGGGCGTAAGAACAGAGATAGAGGCACCGCACGTGGCCGCGCGCGCGTCGTCTGGCAGTGGCGCCCGCCCCACCCGCAGCGGCGACGACGAGAGCGCCGCCGCGGAGCCGGCCAAGTTGGCGATGGACGAGGCCGTGACGAGCGTGTTCGTGGACGTGGACAGTCGGCGACGCCGCGGCGTGAACACCTCGACGAGGTTAGACGGCGGCTCCGCAAGAGGCGAGGCGGTCGCGTTGCCGTGGTGGGTGGCGGGAGCGGCAGCAGCAGCAGCAGCAGCGGCAGCAGCAGCCCTCGTGGCCGCCGGCCGCCCGCCGTCCTCGGCTCGCCAGGAGGAGAGTGACGGCAGCGTGGGGACGTTGGCGCTGACCGTCGACCCCGGCATGGACGACGTCGTCGCTCGCGAGCGGTGGCTCGACTGCGCGGCGGCGGTGAGGCGGCGCCGCAGCCGCAGCGACGGCGTCCGCCAGAGCCACCCGGTGCCGAGGCCGTGCGCGGCGGAGGCGAAGCTGTCCCGGCTGGCCCCGAGCGCCACCGCTGCTGCCGCCGCCGCCGCCACCCCGCCACCGCCGCCGTCACCGCTGCCGCCGTACACGAGGGAGCCGACGGCGAAGTCGTAGTCGTCCTCGTCGCCGCCGCCGTCGACGGTCATGATGCGTGACACGAGACGAGTTGCGTGGTGGGAGGAGACGGGGGACGAGTGGGTCGGCGCGGCCGCCCAGCTGAACGACGAGGAGGAGGTGGACGAGGACGAGGAGACCGCGGACGGCGGCACCGCCGCCGCCCCGTCGTCCTCGCTCAGCGCGCCGTGCAGCTGCTCCACCGCCCGCACACCGCCATCGCCGCTGCCGTCCCGCTCCGCCGCTGCGAGGCCGCCGAGGTTGGCGCTCGAGTACCCGCGGTGGTGGAGCCCGCCGCCGCCGCCCGCCGTCTGTGCCTGGTCGCGGTCCACACAGAAGGTGCGGCCGGCGGTGACGAAGGGCGGCAGTCCACGCCGCACCTTCCAGCGGTTGAGGTGCGAGCGGCCGCCGATGGCGATGCCGCGCTCCGGCGGCGGTAGCGGCTGTGGTGCGTCGGCGGCGGCGCCGGTGCCCGCTGCGGCCGGTGCTGCCCAGGTGGGCTCGTGACCGCCGCCGGCGAACGCCGCCGCCGCTCGCGCGCTGAGCGATGGGAGTCGAAGGGACGCCTGTGCGCCGCGGCCCCGCTGCGACGTGACGGCCCGACGCGCCGGCGGCGGGGGTGGGCGAGTGGCGGAGGTCAGCGAGGTGCGGTGGCTGTCGCCCGGGCAGGACGGCGCTGGGAGCGTCAGGGTCATGGGCGCCGCACGCGGCAGTTGTTGCAGCTGCCGGCGGAGGAGGCGGATGCTCATCGCTGTTTCACGACTGTCGAGCATGCCGTCCCCGTCGTCGTCGTCGCGGGCGCCGACGCCGAGCTTGTGTAGGTAGTAGTCCGTGTCGCGGCCTCGGCGGACGCGCATGGCGGCCTCCAGCTGCTTCTGCAGCTGAGCCGTGCGGCTCGCCAAGGCGAGGAAGACGCGGCGGTCCCCGTCGCTGCGGACCACCAGCGGCGGCGGCAGCGGCGGCCTCTCCTCCAACCGCTGCGGTGACGGGGGTGACGATGGCGGTGCCAGTGGCGCGGCGGCCCGGTCGGCAGACCACGAGGAGAGCAGCTGTGTCGGCTGCCCCGCCGCGGCAGATGCCTTGCCGGTGCCGCCGAGTGGCCCGGTGGAGTCGGGGAGCTGCGATGCGGAGGGGAGCGCGGCAGCGGTGGTGGTGGCCGCCTCGGCCGGCGCCTCGGCCGCGGCACCGGCGGCGACGGCGGGGTCGAAGGTGAGCTCGCCCACGGCGGCCTGGCAGAGGTGCAGGCACCGCTGTAGTTCAGGGAAGCGCCCCTCCAGCAGGAGCACCTGCGCCACCGCGTGAGCGCCGCGGATGTAGTCGAAGGTGGCGAAGACAACATCGTCCTCGTTGGCGTCGTCGTCGCGGTGCAGCGCCAGCAGGTTCGTCAACTGCGTCTTGAGGGCGTCGATCTCCATCGTGTATCGCGCGTGACCGCCGCACCGCTGTGAATGCACTGACGCCGATAGTACTCGTGACGATGATGGCCGCTGTGTAGACATGTATGTGTGTGAGTGTGTGTGTGAGCGTCAAGGTGAAGGGTGTTGGGTGGAGTGGGGACGGTGAGGACACGCGGGCGTGCGGGCGTGCGACGTGGGATGGGCGCAAGAGAGACACGAGGGAGAGCGGGACCGCCGCTCCACCGCTGGAGACTGGCCGTCGAGGTGGTGGTGGCGGAGGCGCTGCTGTGTGTCGCGCACGTCGACAGGAGCCGGTGTACACCATGCCGCCATAGCACACGCGCATGTCCTGTCAGTCACATGCGTGTGTGTGTGTGTGTGGGATGGAAGGGGTGTCATGTGGGGACTGGACTGCTCTTGCGAGTGATGGGGGCGGTAACCGGCACACAGAGACACAGAGAGGAGAGAGACACACAAACACACGTACTAGCGAGATGGTGTTACTCTGGGGAGACCACCAACAACGGCGACAGAGGACCTCTCCGACAACAACATACGCCAACACACAATACACACACAAACAAACCCACACGTACACGTACACGTACACACACATACCCACCAATACACACACATGCACACACACACGCGCAAACACAGGCATGTGTACATGTGTGTGTGGTGTGTGTGTGTGTGCCTTGCATGTAATTCAGAAGAGAAGGTGCGGCAGCTTCGGCAGGAGACGACCGAGCTGCGTTCCGGCGAACTGCGCCAGCCGCGTCCCGAGACTCATGTTCGTGCGGCGCGGACGTACGACCACCTTCTTCTTCTTGAGCGCGGCGGCGCGCGAGCCGACGAGCCGCTTCCCCACCACGCGCTGTGTCCCATCCGCCGCCTTGGAGCCGCCGAACGACTCGCCGGGCCGGCGGCGGCTCGGCGGCGGCTCCTCGTACTGACACGCGTGCACGCGGTACGTCGTAGACCCCGTGGTCTGCGCCTCCAGCTGGAGCCGCGGCTGCCGCAGCGCCGACAGCTCCACCCCGCCAGTGATGCTGGCGGAGCGCTGCTCCTTCTGGATGGAGTTGACGAGGACTCGCTCGTACTCCTGGAAGGTCTTGTCGAACTTGTCGAGGTCCGTCAGCCACATACGCACCGGCGTCGTCTTCTTCAGCTCCTCGATCAGCGCCTGTGTCTTGACGATGTCCTCCTGCAGCTTCTCCGTGCTCGTCCGCGTGAAGTAGGTGATGGGCTTCTTGAGAATGTAGTCGAAGCTCTCCTCGACGCGCACGAGGCCGAGCTTCACGCACGTCTTGGTGAGTGTGTCGTCCGTGGCGTTCATGAAGTCGATCTGCCCTTGTCGGAAGTGCTCGACGAACTTGCGTGTTGACTGGAGGCGGGCGAGGTCCATCTCCATGAGCCCGATCTTGCGGGTGCGGCGCCGCTTGTAGAGGTCCAGGCGGCGGTCGTAGTGCCACTGCAGCACCGGCGAGAGGTCCGCGTCGATGGGGCTCAGCGTGCCGGTTGGGGAGAAGACGGTGCCGTTCACGTAGATGCGCTGCGCCAGCGCCAGGTCCGCCTCACACTCGGCCCAGGTCGTGAGGGCGCCGTCGCGCACGATGAGGTCGACGTCGATGTGGTTCGCGCCGGAGTAGTCGGCGATGCGCTGCACGACGTCGGCGGTGGCGAGGGTGGAGACGTGCGTGCGGAAGGCCTCGATGCTCGTCATCCACGGGATCTCGGAGACGTGGAAGCGGCCGTTGGGGTGCGCCGTGTACTTGCCCACGGCGATGAACTCGCCATCGGGGCCGCGCCGCACCGTGCCTTGGAAGCCGACGGCCCACGGCACGAGGTTACGCACGACCTGCTTGGCCGAGTCCCCGTTGATCATCGACCGCACGGCGGCCGAGACGTCGAGGGGGTGGAAGGACGGGATCGTCGTGGCGAAGCCGAAGCCGATGCCGACGGCGCCGTTGCACAGCAGCATCGGCAGGATGGGGACGTAGTGGTGCGGCTCCACCGGCGTGCCCTCCTCGTCCATGTAGTCCAGCAGCGGGTCGTCCTCCTCGGGGAAGAGGAGCCTGGCGAAGCGACTGAGCTTCGTGAAGATGTACCGCGGCGCGGCGTGGTCGCTGCCGAGCTGCTGCCGTGAGCCGAACTGCCCCTCCGGGACGAGGAGGTTGATGTTGTTGCCGCCCGTGAAGTTCTGCGCCATCTTCACGATCGTCTCCTGCAGCGACGCCTCGCCGTGGTGGAACGAGGACACCTCTGAGATGTAGCCCGACAGCTGCGCCACCTTCGCCGCCTCGGAGTTGTGCCGCCGCAGCATCGCCCACAGGATCTTGCGCTGCGACGGCTTCAGGCCATCCACGCAGTGCGGGATCGCGCGAGCGTTGCCGACGAGGGCGAAGTGCACCATCTCCTTGTGCACGAACTCGGCGATCGTCAGCGTCTTCTTGCTGCGGTCGATGTCGATCTCGCCCTGGAACGCGTTCGCCTTGGTCATCCACTCCTTCCTCCACTCCACCTCGGCCGAGTCGAAGACGCTGTCGAGCAGGCGGTGGTCCTTCGGCTCGACGGAGAGCCGCATGATGTTCCTGTCCATATCAGCGAAGTACTCCTTCCCCTCCGCCGTCGTGGACGTGCCCAGACCCTTGTAGTACTTGGCGGTGTAGCGCGCCTGCGGGTGGGCGCGCTGCCAGCGGTGGAAGTCTCGGAAGCTGTGGAAGGCGATCACCTCCTTCGCCTTCCCGTTGACCTTGATCTTCACGATGGGGGTGGAGAAGAGCGAGATGTAGCCCGGGTTCTGCTGCAGCAGCGTCGGCCACAGCGACTCGAAGGCGTTGATGACGAGTCCCTTGATGTGCGACCCATCTGCGTCCTGGTCCGTCATGATCAGCAGCCGCTGGTAGCGCAGCTCCGCCGGGGTGCGGTACTCCTTGCCCAGCTCCAGGCCGAGGGCGAGGAAGAGGTCCTGCAGCTCCTTGCACGTCTTCAGCCGCTTGAGGTTCTTGTTGCGCACGTTCAGCAGTTTGCCGCGCAGGGGGAAGACGCCGCAGAACTTCTTCTGCTCGCTCGACAGGGAGTTGAGGGCGAGCGCCTTGGCGGAGTCGCCCTCCGTGATGATCAGCGTGCGGATGTTGCGGCCGTCGGGCCGCGACGAGGTGGCGTCGACGAGCTTCGTGATGGAGGAGAGGAGCGTCTTGCTGTTCAGCCGCCGCCCGGTGCCGATCTCCCGGTTGAGCTCGTTGGCGAGTTGGTCGTCCACGCTGTTCACGTGCGCGTCCAGGAACGGCATTCCTTCGAGGTACTTCTCCAGCGCGTTCTTCGGTACGCGCGGCATCGTGACGGTGGAGACGAGGCGCGCCTTGCTCTGCGAGTCGAACTTGGGCTGCGCTTGGATGAGGAAGACGAGCACCGTGAAGTGCCGCTGCACCCGGTTCGTGTCCACCAGCTTGCCGTCCTTCTTGAAGGCCTTGCCGAGCGAGTCGAGGCAGGCGTCGAGGATGTCCATGGCGGCCGTGCAGTGCGTCCCGCCGTTGTACGTGACGACGCCGTTGACGACGCCGACGACGCGCTTGGGGCTCTGGGTGAGCTGCGGCACGTAGGCGACACTGCCGTTGGCGCTCGTGTGCACGAAGGGCGGCGGCGGCGTCGACCCGTCGGGCCCGGGCAGCGAGTAGAGCTTCGCGTAGTCTCCGAACTCCTTGAAGCCGAACGGGACGTTGTTCAGCCGCACCTCGATCTTGGAGAACATGGCGGCGAGGTCCATGATGCGCTTGTGCAGCACCCGCTTCATGTCCAGCGAGATGGACGCGTTCGTGAAGCCGAAGTGCGCGTAGTCGGGCATGAACTTCACCCGCGTCACGTTGCGCTCCTTCGGGTCCACCCGCGTCACACGCGGCGCCGTGGCCATGCGCATGTGATCCGTCCAGCTCATGTGGAACTCGCGGCCGGCGGTGCGGCACACGACGGAGAACTTGGTGGAGAGGATGTTCGTCAGCTTCGCGCCGTAGCCGTGCCGGCCGGCCGTCGTCGACGTGGAGTCGTTGTTGTAGTTGGAGCTCGTCAGCAGGTGCCCGAAGACCATCTCTGGGATGTACATCTTGTGCTCCTTGCTGCGCTCGATGGGCAGCCCGGCGCCGTCGTTCTCAATCGTGATCTCACCCGTGTCCGAGATGCTGATGCTGATGTAGGTCTGCTTCACCGCGCCTTTGCTGTTGTTGATGTTGTCCGCCGAGTTGAGCAAGATCTCGTCCACGATCTTCAGCAGCCCCTGATTCACGCGCATCGTCTCCCACACCATCTTGCCCTTCTCTGGGTCGAAGACGTACATGGGCGTCGCCTGGGTCTCGATGCTGCCCACGTACATCTCGGGGCGGAGGAGGACATGGTCGATGGGGGTGAGCTTCTTGTACTTGGATGCATCCGTCATCGCCGCTGCAGCACCCGCCTCGTCGGCGAGCGAAGATGCGGGAGACGAAGAACGACGCTGGTCTCTCTCTCGTTCGGTGTCGCCCCCTCGTCTATGATGCGATAGCACGGCTACGGCACACACTGTCTGTGGTGGTGATGATGATGTGTGTGTGTGTTTATGTGTGTGCCTCCCCACACAATGTGGAGGAGAGGACGGTGAGGAGGGGGCTTGTATCGGTCTGCGTGCACAAGAATGTGCGTCTATGCGTTGATGCGTCTGTATGCGTCTGTATGCGTCTGTCTGTGTGTGTATGAATGTGTATGTGTGTCTCTCTCTGTGTGTGTGTATGACCTCGTCCACCTCGTGGCTCGTCTGTGACACAGTGAGGGAGAGGAGGGAGGAGGGAGGGCTGTGCGCCAGTGGCGTAGCGCAGTGCGTGTGTGTGTG
This sequence comes from Novymonas esmeraldas, assembly GCA_019188245.1. Lineage (NCBI taxonomy): Eukaryota > Euglenozoa > Kinetoplastea > Trypanosomatida > Trypanosomatidae > Novymonas > Novymonas esmeraldas. The sequence goes on from JAECZO010000076.1 coordinate 55,724, forward strand.
TGAGGCGCAGTCCCACCGCAGGTACGGCGGCGGCGGTGGCAGGGGAGAGTAGTGGGGGTGAGAGAGGGTGGTGGTGGTGGTGGTGGGTTGAAGTGTGTGCATGTGACGGTGCTCCTCAGCTGACGCGAGAGAGCACCAGTCTCCCTCACATACTGCGTTCGGTAGGCACACGAGCGCCACGCGACGATACACACACACCAGCATGCGCGCATGAGTTACGTGTCTGTGTCTTTGTGTGTGTGTGTTGATAGAGAGCGAGGATGGAGGGGTGTGAGTGGGGGTGGCCCAGTCTACATGCACACGGGCACGGAGACTGGCAGACACGCCGAGAGAGAGCGGCACTGCACACACACACACACACACACAGACTCAAGACACACGAGACACACACGACCACCGCAGCGAGGACGCAGGAGACAGAGACAGACAGCGGGCGGGGGGAGCGAGGGAAGAGGGGAAGGACGCATCGGCGGTGGACGTCGTCGGGTGGTCATTGCATGATGAGAACGGCGAGAGGAAGAGAGAAAGAAGAGATGTACAGAGAGACAGACAGAGAGAGAGTCGCGGAGGTGTGAGTGTGTGTGTGTGTGGGAGGGAAGGGGGAGAGGGGAGGGCGTGAGGCACACAGGGAACGGCGACACGCATATGGGGTAGCAACCGAATACAAAAAACACAAACACACACACACATACGCACGCACACACGCACGCACACACACACACGCACGCTCACGCACAGCAACGCGAGCAGATCTGGCACAGCACGGTATCTTGACAGACAAAAGGAGAAATAGAGTAAGAGAGATAGAGAGACACTGAGTCAAAGAGAGAGAGAGGCGCACGCGAGTCGTGTAGAGCAGCAGCAGCCGTTCACTCACCCGAGTACGCCACACACACACACACACACACAGACACACAGACACACAGACAGGAGTGGGGAGAGTCGCAGCGCCTCTCTTCCCTTCCACCACCACCACCACCACCCCACTTTCTTCGCCACCGCTGCCGTGTCCGCGTTGCGCTCCACTACTTGCTCGAGATCTTCAGCTGCGGACTGTGCTGGGCGACGTAGCGCGAGCCCGGCTTCTCGCGCGGCTTGGCGTGGTTGAGCATGAGACTCGCGACGTACTGCGATGTGTTCTTCGTGTGCACCCAGAAGAGGTGGACGTGTTCGTCCCAGTTCTCGAAGTGGTACACCTGCCCCGCCACCATCATCACTCCGAACCCCTCTGTGTTGTTCAGCGCCTCCTTCGGCAGGTGGGTGGTGCGCAGCATGATGCCGAGCGCGTCGCGCACCGTCGTGGTGCGGTCGATGGTGATGTAGAAGGGCTGCCCGAACGCGTTGCGCTGCTGCTGCTGCTGCCCGAGGGACGCGTGGCGGTCGTGCGTCGAGTAGAACATGTGGCAGCACGCGACGCGCTGCTCCGAGCCCTGCAGCGGCGCCGCGGCCTGTATCTCCACCTCGAACTTGCGCAGCGCCGCCGGGTCCAGCGGCGACTCCTCCGCGCCGGTCTTCGCCATCGCCACCTCGTGCACGGAGGCTATCGCGTGCCGCACCGGGTCCACGAGGCTCAGCGTGAAGTGGGAGGAGTGGAGCGTGTCGTGCATCGTGCTCCACGGATCTGCCTCCCGCTGCCACGACGGCACGGAGAGGCACACGAGGCGCGCGAGGCCCTGGCGGGTGATGCTCGCGACGTTCACGCTGTAGCTCTCGCGGTGCAACGCGTGGCCGGCCTGATCGCGCAGCGTCGCCGTGACCACGCTGATGTGCTGCTGCATCTCCCGTGGCACGGCCAGCCGCTCGTAGTACAGCACAGAGGTGGGGTAGAAGGAGTCGAGGTACAGCAGATCGGCCACGGTGAGGCGGCTGCTGCTCGGCGTTGGCCACACCTCCGGCACCTGCTCGCCGGTGCTGCTGCTGCTCTGGTAGAGCTGCAGGTGGCTCGGGTCGAAGGCGACCGTGCGGCCGATCGCGGCGCACACCACCTCGTAGTTCCAGCTGAACAGCATGCGGCACGTGTGCTCCGTCGGCAGCGCCGTGACGGCCACGTCGTGCAGGGTGGGGAGCTGCACGGCCTCGTACGGGTTCAGCGTTGCGGCGATGCGTGTGGGGTCCGCCTCTGCAGCGGCCGTGGCCGCCGCCGCCGTGGACGTCGTTGACGCGACGATGCTCGCGTTGCTGCTGCCGGTGGCGCCGCCGACGGTCTTGCTCGGCTCCGTCTTGTTGGACTCGGATGCGAGCGTGCCGGCGCTGACACCCTGCGTGGACGCTCCTGCCACGGTGGCGCAGTCACCCACCTCGCCAGACGGCGTGAGCGAGTTCAGCGGCGGTGCCTCCGGTGCTACCACCGCGGAGGAGCCGCTGGTGATCGCGACACCGGCGAGCTCCTTCGTGGCGGATGCCGACCTCGTCGCCGCCGCTGCTGATGTTGCTGCCGCCGCTGCCGCTGCCGCTGCCGCTGCTGCTGCCGCTGCCGCCGCTGCTGCCACAGCGGTGCGCTGTCGCTCCAGCGTCGTCTGCCGGTACGCGTCGTCGTTGGCCCGGTGACTGCGCTCCACCTCGAAGACGTACACGTCGAGACTGTTGCGCGCGTCGCGGTAAAAGTTGAGGACGGAGAGTGTGTGGTGTGTCGCCGGGATCGCGCGCAGCTGTGCCACCATCACGGAGCCCGACTTGACCTCTGCGAGGTCCAGCTGCTCGTTGATCTCGACCGGCGTGTGATCTGCCCGCTCGAGGAAGAAGCGGAAGATGGACGGCGTGCTGCCGGCGGTGGCACTCGTGGTCGGCGACGTCGGCGCCGCATCGCCGTCCGCGGCTCCCACCGCCGTCAGGCCAAGGAAGTCGCGGTACACCGCGCCACAGCAGTAGACCTTGGCGGCCTTGTCGATGAGCCGACTGCCGACGTAGCGGATGGCGTTGGTGGTGTAGTCGTAGTACTTGAAGAAGAGAAGCGTGCGATCGTAGCCGACGATGGGCAGCACCGGGAGCGCCGCCGCCGCCGCCGCTGAGGACGGGGACGAGGAGGCAGAGGAGGACCCCTGCAGGAGGTAGTGGCCGTGCGCCAGCTCGATGTGCACGTTGCGCACCGGCAGCGTGCGCCTGTTCTGCACATGGCACGTCAGCGTCACAGACGCCGTCCGCCGCGACTCGCTCAGCAGCAGCGCCACCGTGTTGTCGCCGTCCGTGACGGACGCCATGGCAATCGGCAGTGTCTCCTTGTCTGTGGTGACGACGTACTCGACCGTGGCGGCGTAGTCCGAGTGGTCCAGCGTGACGTGCAGCGCCTTGGCTTCTATCGGCGTCGTCAGCTCCACCGTGTAGCGCCGCCCGCTGCCGTCGGCCTGGAAGCTGCGGATGATACCGCACTCTCGCGTCAGCCCGCGCAGCCCGGGCACGCACACCTTCGCCTCGTCCACGTAGACGCACATGGAGAGCACGGCGCTGTTCTCCTCCGGGGTGAGCATGCTGCACAGGCACTCCTGCGCCGCCTGCGGGCCGAGTCCCTTCCGCTGCGTGTTCTCGACCCACGTGGGCAGCGGCAGCGTCGGCCGCAGCGCGGCGGCGTCGGTGCAGCGCCACAGACGGCAGTTGCACGCCGTCACGCCGCGCCGCGCCATCTCCGGCTGCAGCGCTACCGCCTCGTACACCGCGGCGAGGGTGTCCGACTTGCGCACTGTCAGGACGCAGTCGGCGTAGCGCCGCCAGTGCTGCGCATCGCGGGCGAAGAGCTCTGTGCTGCACACGCTGTCGCAGTAGCTGCTGAGCGCCGCGTCGGTGAGGCAGTGCAGCGTGACCGTCATGCGCGCCTCCTCCGCCTCGCGCAGCTGCCGCTCCTCCTCCTGGATGGCGTGGCGCATCGCCTCCTTCACGCGGTCCGACACGATGTCGGTCGGCGACGGCGCAAGTATCGCCGCCGCGTCGGCGCGTCGCACGTAGGAGAGGATGTAGGCGTTGGCGCCGCCCATGAGCGACGTGTCGTGGCGGAAGCTGTCCACCGCCCCGGCGCCGCGCCCGTAGTTGGCGCGCACCGCCACCTCCTCCGGCACCTCCCGCACGCTCTCGTCGTCGTACTCGAGCCAACGGTGGAAGCGCTGCTCCGCCGGGTCCCACTCGCGGATGTAGCAGTAGTAGTGCCCGCTGCGCGCCGTGCCGCGGTGCACGATCACGCCTTGCAGATCGTAGATCGCCGGCGAGTCGGCGCTGAAGGGGACGACGGCCGATCCCACGGCGCTCTTCTTCGCCGCAACACCACCACCACCACCACCGGCGGCGGCGGCGGGTGTGGCGGCGGCCTCGGGTGTCTCGAGGGAGCGAAGGTCGAGCACGACAGGGAACTCCAGCGGCGCGTTCACCTTGCGCATCTCGAGCGTCGGCGAGGTGAGGTCCATGGCGAAGCGCTTGAGGTGGAACCACGTCACGGCAGGGAAGCGCGTGTAGCTGTAGCCCTTCTCGGCATCCATGTACACCACCGGCGCGCCGTCGCGCTCCACGCGGTACTTGTTGTCCCCGATAAGCTGATCGCGTGCCGTGAGGGAGGTGAGGCTGCCGAGCAGCGTGTTGTGCTGGCCGAGGGGGATGTGCACGTCGTAGTAGGTGTCGGCACGGCGTGAGACGTAGGTCTTGTCCAGCGTCTCCACGAACTGCTCCCCACGCCCCTCGAAGAGTTGGTTGATCGCGCCCTCCGTCACGGTGCCCTTCATGCGCTCCTCCAGGTTGTCGCGCAGCAGCGTCGCCATCTCCTGTATGTCGTGCTGCACGTAGAGCTCCTTGCGCCCCCAGCCGAAGGCGTCCGTCAGCACAGTCGTGCGTGCCGGCGTCGTGCGCTCTTGCATCTGGAAGAACGTCTCCTGCAGCGCCTTGTACACGGTCGGGCCCTCGTCGCCCTCGACCGGGATGCGGTAGACCGCGGTGCGGAAGTAGCTGATGTGAAACAGCAGCTGCAGCAGCGAGTTCAGGTAGCACGTGCAGCCCTCGTTGACGAGCCCCACCGCCGTGGGGGGCACCTCAGCATCGGCCTCGTCGTCGTCGTCCGCATCGTCCGCGTCCGCGTCCGCGTCGCGGCCCTTGCCGGCGCTGGACGGCGAGGGACCGGCGGCACCGCCGACCTTGCTTCCAAGGCGGTGCACGGCCCGACTGTGCAGCGGCGCATCGCCTTCGTCGTCCGCCACGGTCGTGTCGCTGCTGCTGCCGCCGCCGCTGCTGCTGGACGTGGCCGCGATCTGGTTAGAGCTCTGCGCGTTCACGTCGTCCGCGTCGCTGGAGAGGTGGGAGCACAACGACGACCCTTGACACGTGTCCATCGACCGGCTCGCTGCCTCATCGCTCGAGGAGCCGTCACCCGCGTGGCCGACGCCGGGGCCGCTGTTGGCCTCCATCACACCGCGTGGAGGAGCAACTCACCGTGCGATACGAGCAGGAGCCCCCCCTCACAGTCAGTGCGCTGCAGCAACAGCAACAGCAGCAGAGGGGTGGACACAATTTGCTATGAGTGTTTGGATATAGAGCAGGGAAAGACAGATGTGTGATGCTCCGAGGAGACAGAGAAGGGCTAAACGTGCTTTCTCTCTACGTGCGTGTGTGTGTGTGTGTGTGTGTGTGAATGTGTATGTGTGTGTGTTTGTGTGTTTGTGTGTGTGATGGTGTGAGAGCACGTGCGCCACTGCTTCGGGGGGTGTCGCCGTCCGTTGATCCAAAGAAGAGCGAGGAGCAGAGGAAGACGGAGGAGGACAAATGTGAAAAGACCACCAGAACACACACACACACACACGCACAAACACAAAAACAAAAGAAATGGAGAAGACCACAACGACAGCCGCACCTCATCAGGCGAGTGACGCTGGCAGTGTGCCGTCTTGGACACGCTGCGCTGGTCGGCCTTCCCCATCTCTGCACCGAGCCAGTCTGGAATGGAAGAGACACACACACACACACACATACACATTCATACACATTCACACACACACACATTCACACACACACACACACAGGTAGACCGACAGAGACGTACTACTCCTCCTCCTCCTTTCTCTACGTATCTGTGCCTTCGGCGGCCGGAGGACACGACACCGTCAGACGGCAAGGACATAAACACTGCAATAAAAAAAGAGAGAAGGAAGTGGAGCGATACACCAACACACACACACACACACATACACATACACATGCACACACGAACTCTCACACAGATGCACCGCTGACCGCAGAGTCACATGCCCGGTGGAGATGTAACGGACACAGAGCAGCGACGGCGACCGCAACGACAACACCGTCAGAGCGCACAAAGCACGCGCACACGCAGTCGAATTGAGCGCACACTGCGCATGTGCAGAGACGCACCATTACTGAACACCGTTGAGAGATCGGCGCACACCGACAGGCACCGACACACAAACACACAGACACACATACACGGTCGTGATCGCCGCCGCCGCTGGCGTCCCTCTCCTTCCCTCCCTCCCTCCCTCCCTCCCTCCCTCCCCACTCACTGACTCAGTGATCACGGACGAAGAAGAGGTGCATGGAGATCACCAGGATGATGCACATGGTCCAGAAGAAGAGGTAGCCGTAGTCCCACGTCAGCTCGGGAAAGTTCTTCTGGAAGTTCATGCCGTACACACCGGCGAGGAACGTCACTGGTGTGAAGAGCATCGTCACACGCGTCAGCACCGCCATGAGCTCGTTCGTGCGGAAGCTCTGGAGCGCGATGTGCAGGTCCAGCAGCGTCTTTGCATCATCCCGCACCTCCATCGCGCGGTCGCTGATCTCGTTGCACGAGGCACACATCTGCCCTGCCATCTCTCTCGAGCAGAGCCGCAGCTTCGTGAAGGCCCGCGACAGCACCGCCTGCGTCACGTTCAGCATACGGTGCTGCACACTCGTGCGACGGTGCAGGTGGTGCAGGAAGCTGTTCATCTCACTCTTGTTCATCGGCGCGCGGTCTTGCTCGTCAAGCAGCCGCCGCAGGAACGGTGAGCGCGAGCTGCCGGCGAAGTGGTGCAGGATGCGCATGTCGATGTAGTGTCCAGACAGCTCCGGCGACTTAACCGATGTCTTCTCCACGAACAGCTTCGTCTCGCACTTGTCGAGCAGCGACGTGTGCACGTCGAGGCTCAGCTGGTAAGTGTAAATGGCGTCGTCGATGATCTTGAGCAGAAACTCTTGGAAGGAGACGTTGCTGTTCTCGATCACCTTCTTCCACTGCGCGCGCAGGTTCGCCATGCTGTGCGTGTCGACGCGGTGCAGCGTGATGACGATGTGCTGCTTCAGGTCCACCACGATGATCCAGCGGTTCGTGAGCTCCAACACACTGTCGTCCGAGATGGAGATCTTGTCCGTCGCGACGCGCAGGTTGAGCAGGTACTGACCGGCGTACGTCGGCGACTCGCAGACCTGCGGCAGCACCAGCGTGTGCTCGCGGTCGACGAGGAAGGACTCGCAGAGGTGGAAGCGGTGGGTCAGGTAGCGCAGAGTGGCGTTGTAGCGCCGCCGGCTTGCATCGCGGCCCGTCACATCGATCCAGTACCAGTTGAAGTTCTGCTCGTAGTAGGACGACTTGGTGCTCGGCGACGTGGTGGACCGCGTGCGCGTCGTCGTCGTCATCTCCTCCCACGCACGGCGCTCGTCGGCAGACATCTCCGCCAACTGGAACACCTGCGAGTCCTGCGTCGGCAGCGCGACCAGGACGGGCTCGTCGCCGCCGTCGTCGCCGCCGCCGCCCTGCTTGGCGATGGAGGCGCGTGGCTTGGCCGGGATGACCTGGACTTGGCCCTTGTGCACGTAGATGTGGTCGCGCAGCTGCGACGGGTGCAGCTCGACATCGCTGAAGTGGTTCCCAGAGCCACCGCGACTGTTGAAGTAGCGGATGCGCACCACCTCCTCCTTGTTCAGCTCCGCCCGCACATGCGGCGACGGCCCAACGACGCGCACGCCGTCGTCGCGGTGCAGGAAGGCGCCGTACCTGGTCTTGTCGCGGCCCTCTGCGGCGCCGGCGTAGCGCGCGGCCGCCACGCTGGCGCTCCCCGTCGCCGTCATGTTGGCCGAGCCGGGAAGACTGCCGCTCGGCGAGGCGAAGACGGGGCCGCTGCCGCTCTTGACGCCGGGCAGACCCGCGCGACCCGGCGACGGTGCGACAGCCGAGCCGCGCGGCGGCGAGTCCTGCGACGGCAGCTCGCGGTAGCTGCCGCGGCGACGGCGGTCCTCGACGAGGCCGTCCTGCTGCTCCCTGCCGCCGCGGCCGAGCCCGAGCAGCGGGGAGTGCGCGAGCGGCGGCACCGCTGCGTAGGCGGCGCGGCCGGTGACGTCGTCGGTGTACTCCTGATCCATGGAGCCGTCCTCCGCGGCCTCGACGAGGCTGCGCCAGACGTTGGAGCGCGGCACGATGATGAACCGGTCGCTGGAGGACGAGGACGAGGACGAGGACGAGGACGACTTGGACGACGACGAGGAGCGGGCCGAGCGCCGCCGCGTGCTCCGTGTGCGCGCCCCGCCCGAGGTGGTGCGCGTGCGCGCGTCCCGCGTCAGCCGCGTCCGACTCGACGTAGCGGATGCGTTCCGCGAGCCACCGTGAGAGCGACGGCCGTGGCGGCGGCGGCGGTGTCCGCGCGAGCGCCGCGACTTGCTCTTGGACGTCGATGAGGACGAGGAGCTCGAGTCCAGGATCTGCTGCTTCGCCTGGGTGAACTCCTCCTGGGTGAGCCCGCCGAGTTGATGGAGCTCGTGCAGGCCTTTGATGGTCTCCACAATCTCCAGCGGCCGCATCGAGTAGGAGTGCGACGGGCTCGTGCGCGAGTCCCCCGCGGCGGCCGGGAGTGCGCTGTGCGCGAGGCCGTGCGAGCGCGACGGCGCATCGCCGTGTGTGGTGGAGTACTCGATCGGGAGTGTGGTGAGAAGGGCGGCGCTCACCGAGGTCAAGGTCGGCGTGTCCTCGACCGTCTCCGCCGGCGCCAGCGTGTCGGAGGCCTCAGACGACATCGTCTCTCTCTGTCTGTGTGTGTGTGTGTTTAACGTGTGTTGTCGGTGTTTTTTTTTTATTTACTTTGACAGATATCACGAGATGGCGGTGGTGGGCAGCGATGGATGTCCACCCGACACGCGTGCAGTGTATGTGTGTGTGTTTGTGTGTGTGTGTGGCGTATGTACGTCTGTGAGCAGTCAAGTCGGCTGCTGAGAGAGAAAGAGAGAGGAGAAGTACGAGTACGCGAGTTGACTGCACAGGACTCCCGTGACCACGAACACCACCGATGCGCTACGGTGCGTGTGCATGTGTGTGCATGTCAAATGGATGGGGTGGGGAGGACACCTGCCATGCGACTCGCTGCCTCACCACCCAACACGCACTCACACACACAAACGTGTTCTTCTTCATCGCGGCCGCCCTACGCCTACTCCTCTCCTCCAGCGTGTCCAGCCCTGCTGCGCCAGCACCATGCGCATCAGCGAACGACAACAACAGCCACAACACGGCGACTGATGGGGAGGAGAGGAGAGGAGAGGAGACTCACAGCTCTGACATACATAAACAGAGAGGGAGGGAGAGAGACACACACGCACCGCACGTACGCCGACGACGGCGTCAACGCGGCGGCCTAAACGTGCGTTGACGCACCCACGTGGCACAGGAACAACACTCCACCATCACACACACACACACACACACAGACACCCACACAGACACACACACACACACACAGACACAATATACAGACACACAGGCACACCCAGTCATGTGGGATCGCCGTCGCCTAGTCGCCCTTGCCACCGCCAGAGGGCCGCTGTGTGTATCGCCCTCCCCCACCGCGCCGTGCGTCGTCGCGCGAGATGCCACCGCGCATGCCGCCACCACCGCCGCCACCACCGCCACCGCCACCGCCACGATGAGACGCACCGCCGCCACCGCCTCCTCCGCCGCGGCCACCCATGCCGCGACCGCCGCGGCTGCTGTGCTGGCGCTCGTAAGGCGGGCCGCCGTGCCGGCTGCCGTCGCGGCTGTTTGTGTAGGGGGACGACGGCGACGACGGTCCCACCGGCTGCTGCTGCGGCGACGTGTCTTTGCTTCCGCCAGCGCTGGAGTGACGCTCGCTGCCGCCGTCGCCGTGGCTGCGACGGCGGTTCTTGTACGAGTTGCGGTAGAGCCGCTTGCTGCTGTCCTCGCCGCCGCGCGTGGTGTGGAAGCTGCCGTTGCTCTGACTCGCGCGCCGCGGCGACGTCTGCCGCGGCTGAGACCGCCGGCTGCTGTCGTGGCCGCTGCCGGCCTCGTGGCGCGGCGGGCGGCTGTCGCGGGGGCGGAAGTCTGTCAGGCTGCTCGCGGCGGAGCTCTGCATCCCGTCCACCGAGCCGGTCCGCCCCCCGCCGGTGTGGAGGGTGGGCAGGCCGGTCACCACCGCCGCCGCCGCGCCATTTGCGGAGCGCACCGAGACGCTGCCGCTCAACAACGTGTCCTCTGTCCCGCGGCGGTCCATGATGCGCGGGTAGTCGACGGCGGACAGCGCGGCGAGGGCGTTGGCGCCGCCGTCCTGGACGGACTTGTCCATGGCGGCGGCGTCGCCCTCCACGACGAAGAAGCGGTCGGCGCGCTCCAGCGTCTCGTCCGAGATGATGTGCATGTAGGCGAACTTGCGCAGCACCCGTGATGCCGCGGACATGGACGTGGGACGCGGCGTGTAGCGGAGGATCTCGTGCACCTCGGCGACGACGGCGATCTCGCGCTCTGCGCGGGTGACGCCGTCGACGGTGATCTGCAGCAGATCCATGTTGTCCTCGACCAGCGCGTCGCCGTTGGAGCACAGCTCGGCGATGAGCAGCGCGCTGAGCACCTCGGCGGCGAGCGTGGAGTCGCGGCTCGTCACCCGCGGCGAGGTGCGCAGCTGCTCGAAGACCGCCTCGCGCGATGGTGTGCCGGTGCGGAAGGCGTGGTAGAGCCGCAGCTCCAGCGAGTGCTGGCGCACGTCGCTGAAGGCCGCGACGCTGTCCAGCAGCGCCTGCGCCTCGCTGGGGCCACCGCGGAGCACGAGGCTGTGCAACACGAGCAGCGGGCGGTATCGAACGAGGCTGTGCGCCTCCGTGGATGGCTGCCACTGCGCCTTCTCCGGCGCGACGAGCACCTGCGTCATGTACTTCCCCACCTCGGCGAGGTAGTTGCGGGCGACCGGCGGCGCCGTGTAGGCGATGAGCTCGAGCCCCTCGTTCAGCAGCTCCTCGTCGTAGAGGAGGCGCGCGTGGTCGGAGAGGACGAGTTGAGCCCAGAACTGGAAGATGCGGAGGTCCTCGTAGAGCTTCGCGGCCATGGCACGCTGCAGCGCCTCCACCGCGGCCTCGTGCAGCTGCTCGCGACACGCCGCCACCGTCTCCGCCGCCTCCTCTGCCGTCGCGTTCATGTGCACCGTCAGCTGCGCCACGCAGGCGTCCAGCATCGCGCCGGTGTTCATGCGGTTCTTCTCCTCCTTCACGACCGACAGGCAGCGGTCGAGCCACGCGCTGATGGCCGGCAGCACGTTGCCGTAGGTGTCGAACAGCTGCACCGCCAAGTCCTCCGCGCTGCACTGGCCGCTGGAGAAGGCGGCCATGAGCTTTGCGATCGCGTCAGGACGCACGGGCTGCAGCAGCGGACGGGACGTGAGGGAGAGTGTGGGGCGTGCGATGTACGTGGTGGCAGGCGACTCGGCCGGCGCGAGGCCGTTGATGGAGCCCGCCGAGTCGCTCAGGCTCACGCTGCCCACCTGCTTGCTCCGCGGCGCCGGCAGCGGCTGCCCACCGACCATCGTGGAGCTCATGGACAAGTGCGCCGTCGCGTCCGCCGCCGCCGCCGCCGCCGATGGCGTGGAGACAGGTGCGCCGACAGCGACGACCGCGCCAGGCTCTGCCCCCTCGCACGGCGAGGATGACGACGGCGGTGGTGGCGGCGACGGCATCGGCATCGGCGTCGGCATCGGCGGCGGTGGCGAGGCGTGCGACAGCTGCGGCGTGACCAGCGCCGCGACACTCGGCGTGGCGCTCATCATGGGCGATGCCGGCTCGTTGGGGAGCATGGCGCGCAGGACGTCGACGGTGGACATGAGGACGAAGCGGCACCGACTGATGGGGTAGTGGTGCACCCAGTAGTCCAGCTGCCCCAGCAGGAGCGGCAGCATGCGACGTCCCTCGGCGGTGTTGGTGAAGTAGCGCTCCTGCACGGTGCCCACGGCGGTGATGATCTCGTCCACCTGCGACTCCGTTGGCGTGTGCGCCGGCGGCACCTGGAACTCGCCGAACTCCGAGCCGAGGCAGCAGATGCCGAAGATGACAGAGATGACGGAGGCGGCGACGACGTCGCGGAGGAAGAGCTCGCACACGAAGCGCACATTGCCACACATGCGGTCGCGGCGCTCCTTCTCCGTCTCGCCGCCCGCGGCCGCAGCACCGCCATCGCCGGCGGCCGGTGGCGACACGCGCGCCTCGCCCTCCGCCCCATCCGCGCCTCTGGCGTAGTGGATGCTCTGGAGGAACTCTGCCTGGCAGCGCTTCAGCAGCGCCGAGCGCAGCCGGTACTCGAGGCTCTGCGTCTTGTCCCCCACGATGTGCTGCCCCTGCGGCACCTTGCAGAGGGCAACGATGAGGTCCGCGTAGCTGTGGCTGAAGTGCTGCTCGCGCACCGCCTTCACGAAGAAGACCTCCACGATCTTTGTCATCTGCTCAGGGTTCGCCTCGGGGATCGGCAGACGCAGCAGCTCGTTGCGCACCTCACGGAACTTGGCGGGGTCCGTCGTCACCTTGTTGAGCACCGCCACGACCATGTGATGGATCTCCTTGCGCTCCACCTCGCCGAACAGCCCGCGCCGCCGCGCCGCGCCGTGCGAGACGGCGATGGGGGCGTCCTGACGCCCCTCCCACACGTCCCCGAGCGCCTCGAGCACGTTGGACTTCTTTCCCACGGCGCCGAGAGGGCCGCGCGGGCTGGCGGAGCTGCCGAAGCTGCCCACGTCGCGCCCTCCCCACTCCTGCCCGACCGCCGACTTGGGACTGCCGGCGGAGCTGACGCTGAGACTGCTCTTCTTGCTCTTCTTGCTCGCCGCCGCCGTCGGTGCACCGCCGCCGCCGCCGCTCGGGGTGGGACTCACACCGCCCACCCGCAGAGACGCGAACTTGGCAGCGCGCTCTGCGATGTCGTGCAGGAAGCGCTGCACACCAGCGGGGACGAAGGCGGTCTCGTGGCGGTACTCCGCCATCCACGCCGCGATGTGTGCGACGTCGAAGGCGATCACCTCGCACGTCGCGCGCAGCTGCGGCAGCTCCGCCGGCGTCTCGTACTCCTCCTCCCCGCTGTTGGCGTGCTCGCCCACGTCCGCCGGTGCCTCCACCTGGGGAGCTGTGGTGGCCGTCGTCTCGCCCTCCGCCTCCGCGTCAGCAACAGCAGCAGCAGCGGCGGCGGCGGGGGGGACGGCGACGGAGCTGAGAGACGGGCCGTCCTCGCCGACGTAGTCAAGCGACGCGTCCACCTTGTCGCCGCTCTCCACCCCCACCTCCGCCTCTCCGTCCGTCTCCCTCGCTGCCGGCGGCGGCGACGCGGTGGGGGTCATCGACGCGGCGTCAGCGACGACGACGACGACGTCGCTCGGTGTGCCAGCCGGCACCTCCACAGCCGCTGTCGCCTCGACGGCAGCAGCGGCGGTGTCGGCCGCCTCCGCCGCGTCCACGGCTGCGGTCGGCTCCTCGTACGGCAGCGCCTCCATGCCCTGTGCATATGTTGTGAGGCGCTGACGCTTGGCGAAGAGGATCTCGTGCAGCGTGGCGGGGAAGGCGTAGAAAGAGGTCGGCGAGCGCGGTGCCGCACGACCCCGCGGGGCCGAACCGGACCGCCGCGCCGGCGGCCGCGAGTTGGGAGTTACATGCGCCATGGACACACACGTGTGCACCTGTGTGTCTCTCTGTGTGTGTGTATGTGTGGATCTGAGTTCGAGGCGCGCTCGTCGAAGTCGCCTCGCTTGAACGTCGCGATGTTAAACAGAGAGTCTAAAGAAAGGAGGAGACGGAAGATCTGCGCCGTCGCACTCGTGGACACGAGTGCACGTTGGGGAGTCCTAAACACACACACACGTGCAGACACAGACAGAGACACAGACAAAGAGAGAGAGAGAAGACGCGCACGCGAGAAGATATCGAGCAAAGTGCAAACGAGAAAGTGAAAAAAGGGTGACAAAGAGAGAGAGAGAGGTAGAGAGGGAGAGCACACAGGTACACGTACACGTACACACACGCACACACACAAACACACACAGCAGTAGCAGCAACTACTGCGCGGCCACACAACAATAGCACAGAGTGCAGGCAAGCAGACAGAGAGAGAGAGAGAAAGAGAGAGAGGTACACAAAATAAGCGACTAATCGAACACGGAAAAAAAAAACGAAAAAAACAGAAAAACAAGAAAAAAACAAATAAAAGAAAAAAATGATGATTTTTTTTAGCTTTTTTTTTTGTTTTTTTTTTTAGTTTTTCTTGTTTTTTTTTTGTTTTTTTGTTTGTCTTTTCTTTTTACCACAAGAACAGTAGACCAGAGCGCTGAGGCAGATCAGCAGGAGGAGACAAAGAGGAGGAGGAGGGGCTGCAGACACACACAGACACAGACACACACACACACACACACACACGAGCGGGGTGTGGTGGGAGAGACAGCACACCGTCTGCGTTTCTGTTTGGGAAGGAGGCACACACTTGGGGGGAGAGGAGCTGAGGAGTCCTTCACACGCTGCGGAGGGTCCAGAGACACGACGCAGTGTTCCTTCTCTCGTTGTTCTTTTTCTCAATCTCTGTGTGTCTCTCTGTCTCTGCGTGTGCGTTTGTGTGTCTGTGTGCCAATGAGTGTATGCGTATGTATGTGTGCGTGCGTATGTGTTTTTGTGTGTGTGTGTATGTGCTGGGTGAGAAGGAGCCGGAGGAGAGCAGCAGCAGCAGCAGCAGCAGCAGTGAGGGGGAGGGGAGGAGGGTTGCGTGCGCTGCCGTCACCGTGTTGGTCTGTTGTGTGCCGGCGCAATGGGTGTCTAGGTGTGTGCTTGTGTCTGTGTTTGTCTGTCTGATATATGTATGTGGGAGAGGGAGAGGGAGAGCGAGTGAAAGATGTGCGGTGGCGGGTGTTCACACGTTGGCGTTGGCGGTGCCGCAAGGATGCTGACGCACGAAGAGTGTGATCGTCGGCCGAGGAGGGCCGTTCCAGAGCAGGAGCGGGATGGAGCGAGGGGAGGGCAGCGGGGCAGCGGCGATGATATCGCGGGAGACACACAAGCACAGATAAATGTGCGCATATGGACAGCGGAGGATCAACGAGAGAAAGAGAGAGAGGACAGAGAGGGAGAGAGGAGTGCGACGAGGCGACGGCGACGGTGTCCTCGACATCGAGAGGCACGCACGTGGCGGCTTCTCCCGCCTCAGCGCCGTGCCTCATGGTGTGTGCATGGCGAGAGAAGGCGTGGGTGAGGTGAGAGGAGCCAGTGAGAGAGCAAGCAAGCGAGCTTGCGTGTGTGCCCTCTCCACCTCCACATCCACCAAACAAGTACAGGCACAGGCACACGCGCCTGCCCCGTGCGGCGTTGGTGCGCTGCAGACACTGCACTACTTTTTTTTTTTTTCAAACTGAAGCGCTCAATGCGGTGCGTGCGTGTGTGTGTGTCGGTGATGAACAATGTGTGGGTGGTATGCGTGAGAGAGAGATAGATCCAGAGCAACACAAAACACACATGCACGCACATACACACACACATACACACAAGCGCCAAACTCTGTACATACGGCACCTGGAGGTCAATGTGGTGATGGAGGTGGAGGAGAAGGAGGAGGAAGAGGAGGGGTGCACTGCAGCACCGTTGCTCTATGATGCTCGCCTTCATCGCACATCCACAACAAGTACATCTGCTCACGGCGCCGATGTGTCGACAGCCGCGTGCGCATGTCTCTGTCTTTATCTGTGTGTGTTCGTTGCGCACCTGCACACAAGCGCAACACCACTGCGCATCCTCCCACCCACTCACTCTCTCCTCCTCCTCCTCCTCTTCTCTCCTTGCTGCTAGAAGCACCCGCGCACCACTGCCATGGAGCCGGTCTCGTCGTAGTCTGCCTTTGTCACCCAGAGCGACTGGGCGGCCGGCAGCGAGGCCCACACGGAGCCGCCGACGAAGGCGGCGTCGCGCCGCTCCACGTCGGCGTAGACGCGCGCGTTGCCCGCGCCGTGGATGCCGCCGGTGGAGGACAGGCACGTCTGCACCTCCGTCTCCATGCGCTGCGTCAGGCCACGCAGCAGCGACGCGCCGCCGCTGACGACGATGTGGGAGGCGAAGGTGGAGAGGAGGTCGTGGTCGCAGCGCTGCATGGCGTCCACCACCAGCTCTGGTATGGACACCGGCGCGTGCGTGGTGCGCAGCAGCACCTCATCGACGACAGTGGACTGGTCGTGCGGGTGCTGCAGCGTGGGGGCGAGCGCGGGCTGGAAGTAGGACTCCCCCGGGATGAACCGCGCCGCGCCGCTGATGGGCAGCACCGTGCCATCGGGCAGCACGCACTCCTCGCGGTAGCGGTCCTCGGCGCCGTGCGTCCGCTGCGCCGCTGCGCTGCTGCCGTCACCGGACGCCGCGACGGCGCGGCTGCACTGCGAGACGACGTGCGCGTCGTCGGCGACGGCGCAGTGGCGCTCCTTGATGTACTCCCACATGCTCTGCCGCTGTGTCGGCGTCATGCTCGACAGCACCGGCACACGCGCGTGGGCGACGGACGACAGGAGAGACGTGAAGTGACGGGTGAGGTCGGCGCCGCCGAGGTCGAGGCAGTGCGTGGCGTGGAAGAGCGACAGCCCTTGGAAGATGGGCACCACGTGGCTCTGGTCGTGGCCCAGCTCCACCGCCACGCCGGTGCTGAGCCCCGACGCGTAGAGGGAGAGGACGGGGCTCAAGACGAAGCTCGTGGCCACGACATGGTGCGTCTCGAAGAGAAGCTCGGCGATCTTCTGTCGCTGATGCATCGGCACGAGCGCCTTCTCCGTCATCAGCAGGGGGGTGTTGTGCTCCACGTTGCCCAGGTCCAGCATGCGCGCGACCCGGTCCAGCAGCGCCTCGTAGGCCTCCCAGTCCACGATGACGCCGTCCTTGAGCACTGTTGCGGCGGCGCTCGGGTCCTCGACGTGGTCCAGCACGTCGATCGCGTCGGCAAAGGTGGCCGTTCCCTTCACAGCACAGGTGCGCTGCCGCATGCGCGGCGCCGTGTCCCCGGCGAAGCCGAGGCGGGTGGTGTGGCTGCCCATGTCCAGCACCGCGGCGTTCGTGTGAAGGACGCTCGCCTCGTCTGGCAGCGGCACATTGCGCAGCACCTTCACTGTGTTGAGGGGGATGTTCATGGTGAACAGCCGCACAGGACACGCAAGAACCGTCTCTGTCCGTGTACACAAACACACACACACACGTGCGTGTATCTGTTCTGTGGATGTATGTGTATGTGTGTGTGGGAGAGAGAGATGGAAGGAGGAGGAGGGGTACGTGCCACACAGCGCCGCTCCTGCAGCCCAGCGAGAGGGAGAGAGAGGGGGAGAGGCAGCAGTGGTCGGAGAGGAAGGAGAGGCGGACGCTGCAGAGCAGACACACATGCACGTCTGCAGACACGCGTACATGCGGAGGGAGATGCCCATGTCCATCGAGGACAGACCGACAACTGGTGTGTGTGTGTGTGTGTTCTGAAGATGAACCGAGACGAGTGAAGGAGATGCATTACTGTACATGCCGGAGGAGACAGCATCCACTCGAGCAACAGCTGAGGGGAGACAACAAAAAAGGAAAGTGTTGACGATGACGGCGACGACGTCGACGACGTTGGTGGCGGAGTGTGAGTGCGTGGTGGTGGTGGTGGAGCATCGCGAGAGGGTGGCACTGTCTCGCGGCGCCGCTCTCCTCACCGCTGCTGCCCCCGCCGTGTCTGCAGCGGGTTCGCCAACGTCTGCCCGGCTGCGTCGTAGGGCACATATGTGCGCCGCACTGTGGTGGTCATGATGGTGGGCCGGTGGAGAGGCGGCAGCGGCTCCACGTAAGGGTGCACGCGCTGCATGTGGGTGTAGTTGTACGACTTCGTGGAGCGGCCGAGCTCCATGTGCAGCGCATCCTTCACGTAGCGCGGCCCGTCCAGCGCCAGAGGGTCCCCGTCGGGCCCCCACGTGCGCGCCGTCTCGTCCAGCGTCGGGCGGGTGACGTCGTCGGCGGCCCACGACTGCAGCACGTGTGTGACGAACGTCTCGTCCTGCCCAATGTCGCGACTCACGCCGGCGTAGAAGGCAAGAAAGGCGGAGTAGGAGACGCGCTCCGCCGCCGCCACATCCATCACAGCCGCAGCAGCGCCATCACCGGCGCCGTCGTGGTGGTGGTGGTGGTGGCCGTCGTCACCGCTGTCGGCGTCGGCGCCTGCTCGCCAGGCGGCTTGATGGCGGCCCATCATCGACGCGAGGTAGGCCTCCTTCAGGTGCGTCTGTGTGCCATCCGCGCCGCCGAAGGTCGCGGCCAACGCGCCGCCGACCGGAGGCGTGGAGGACGCGCTCGCGACGGCGTCGTGCGCGGCACCGTCCGCCACGCCGCCAGAGCTGGTGGCGGCGGCACGCTGCACTCGTTCGGCTGCGACGGATCCATACGTGGAGAGCAGGAGCTCGCGCGCCACGTCACCGATGGCGCCGTCGCGCTGCTCCAGCAGCTGCCACGCTTGCTGGACGGCAATCAGGCGTCGTGTGTTGAGACCGGTGAGGTGGCGCACGAACGTGTTGGCGCTGATGACGCCGGTGCCGTCGTCGTCGAAGGCGCGGCACAGGTACGCCGCCTCGAAGGGAGTCAGCGTCACCTCATGGTCCTCCAGGAAGCGGAGGAACTTGGCGTAGCTGAGACCGACATCCGCGGCGGCCGCAGCGCGGGCGTTGAAGTCGAGGAGGACGTTCACGAGACCGCCCGTGCCGCCGTGGCAGAGCAGCACGTCCTTCACCCTGCGCTTGAAGATAGCGTCTTCGCGGATGTTGTTGTTGGTGAGGGTGGCCATGCCAGCAGCGGACCAGCGCAGGGCTGTGGAGCAGAGAGAGAGAGAGAAGGAGGAGGAGGAGGAGGAGGAGGAGAGGGGAGGGAAGGGGGAGCAGCGCAGGTCAGCAGGGCTTGTGAAGGTACTGCACAAGCGTATATGTGTGTGTGTGTATGAAGCAAGCGATGAGTCCGACGGGGCACGACGAAGAGAGGGAGAGAGGGAGAGGGTGTGTGAAGAGAGTTGAGCCGCACGGTGGGCAGCGACGCCACTCGGAGAAGCACGCGACTGTGGAGGACGCGCAGTGCGAGAGACACAATTACACAAATACAAACATGCATGGCAGTGTTATCATTGCACACGTGTTGAGGTGCGTAGCAGCGGGAGGCGGAGGGAGAGGGACACGGGTGGGAAGAGAAGCAACAGCAGCAGCAGCAGCAGACGAGGAGGAGAAGAGAGGGTGGTCACAGGGACATGTTCGTCGCGGCGTATCTTCTAGCAGGTGAGGCAGCAGTGCAGAAGATCTTCACAGTCGCTGTGGAAGGCGTTCCAGTGCCGGCGGTAGCGCGGCGAGCGGTCGAAGAAGTCGAACTCGGCCAGCAGCGCATCGGGCGACAGCGCGCGCGCCGTGGCGGAGGCGTCTGTGATGTCCTCGATCGTGGCGCGGTGATCGTGGCAGCACTGCACGAACGCCTCGAAGATGTCCATCAAGCGCACCGGGGTCGTCGTGTCGGGCTCACGCGGGTGTCGGTGGACACGGTCGTGGAGGTGGTCACGTGATGGTACGGCGAAGCAGTCGTCCGCCGTGCCCTCCACGCTGTCTGCGTAGTAGGACGGGACGAGTACGCCATGGCCGGTGCGCAGCTCCGCGGCGCGGAGGTTGGCGCTGCGGTCGTCGACGAGCAGCGTCGTGAGAGGCCACGGCGACACGCCTATCGTCTTGCACCACTCGGGCTCCACCACCACCACCGCACCACCGCGGCCGTCCAGATCACTCGCCGGGTGCGCTGGTGCGTGCGAGAGGGTGGAGCGCCAGTCCAGCGTCACGGATGCGCCACGCACGCACTGCTCCGCGCTGTAGAGGCCGTGCACTCGGGCACCGCCGCCGCCGCCTTCGTTTCCAGCGTGGAGGGCAGGCAGCAGCACCTGCTGGGCAACAGCGGCGCAGTAGGCGGCGCACTGTCGCGTGTAGAGCGAGACGTGCACGCACACCTCACTCGTGTCCAGCGCACGCCTGCACAGTATCTGCGACAGAAGCGATACGACGTGTGGGCGCAGCAGAACACTCGTGATGCGAGCGTCAGTGGCACCGTTGGTGCTGGTGCTGTAGCTCAGCGGCCATGATGTCTTAGCGGCAGAGTCACCGCTGGGGAGAAGCTGCCCTGGCCGTAGCCCGCCCGCGTTGGGGCCCTTCGTGGTGGCGCGAGCGTGGATGGGGTGCACCAAGGTGTGGTCGATGTCAAACAGAAGATGCACGGGCAGCCGCGTCGCTGTGCGTGCCATGACGGAGGCGGAGGAGAGATGTGGCCCACCGCAGCGGTGGAGCGGAGCACCGAGTTGTGGTGGACCACCGCCCCTCTCCTCTCCACCGTCAAGCTCGTGCCTCCTCCGCGTCTATGTACGCGTGTGTGTACGTGTGTGTGTGTGTGTCTGTGCGTGATCGCGAGAGAGCCAAGTCGAGAGAGAGTGTGTGTGTGTGTGCGTGAGCAGGACAGATCGCGCACTGGTGGGCGATGAAGACGGAGGAGAGAGACGAGCTCCCTTCAGAGCTGCGGTGGCACGGCGCCACCCACCGTTGCTGCGCCTCACCTCGCCTCCCTCTCCGTCGCTGACGTCTGCATCACTGCGCACACCACAACTTACCACGTGTGCACACACACACACACACACACACACACACAAGACGACCTGGAGGAAGCACAAGGCGGTGTCCGCAGCAGGGCAGTGCGAGCGTCAGACCTCTGCGGCGATGCTCGTGCTGTCACGGCGTCACGGCGTCACGGCGTCATCGCTGGCGCACTCGAAGTCGTCGCTGTAGTCGCCAGAGTCGCCGCGGCCGTCTCGATGTGCGTCGTGCTGGCCATCGTCGGCTGCCTGCGCCGTGCTCTCCGTGTCGTCGGCCAACCTGTCCAGCCACGCCGGCACCGTGCCCTGCGATGCGGCGCCGCTGACGTCGCGGGTGAGGGAGCGCTCGACGGCGGCGAGGGCCGCGAGCATGGCGGCAGTGCCGGCCCTCTCACGTGACGCGGCCGCCGCGAGAAGCCCCGCCGTCGCCGTGCCGAGCGGCGAGGTGGACGTGTCGCCACCGTCGGCCGTCTCCCGTCCGTTCGCAACCTTCCTGGTCTTCCGCCCCCTCGCGCGTCTGCTGCGCCGCTGCTGCTGCTGTTGCTGTTGTTGTGGCGGCGGTGACTCTACAACCGCCGCGAGTTGCGCCTCCCCGTCGCTCTGTGCGGCGCTGGACGCGGCACCATCGGCGGCAGCGCCTGGGCTCGCATCTGCAACGGTGCAACCGCCCTCGTCTCCATCATCGCGGTGCGCGACGTCGCGCTGTGCCTCCGCCTGCCGGACGAGCCGCCCCACCGCGTCGTGCGATGCGCCGGCGTCCCCCGCCGCGAGGAGCCGGCGAATCTCCTGCAGCAGCGCTGCTCGAGCGTCTTTGCGGGTGCGCAGCCGCTGCACGTGCGCCTCCTGCGCCGCCACCGCCTGCCGAAGCACCTCCACGTCGTCGGCGACGACGCCAACCCCCACGTCCGGTGGCGGCGGCGACGGCGGTGTGGGCGGAGGACCGCCACCGCGCTTCGACGAGGAGGACGACGACGCCGAGACCATCCTTCCAGTCACTCCCCCCCCCCCAAACCCCACTCTATCTTCCTCTTCTACAATGAACTGTGCGCGTGTGATGCACGTCTGTGATGGAGTTCTGCGAGACTGCTGTGATGGTCCAACCACAGGAGCGCCGCGGTGCGGTGCGGAGACACCGGAGATCCGGAACACACACACGCACACGTGTAGACACTCGAGCAAGAACGAGAGATGAGGAGAGAGAGAGCGAAGATGGAGATGAGGTGGCGAGGGATGTGTGTATGTGTGTATGTGTGCCCGCCCTGCTACTGCCTGCGCACACGTACACCTGCGCAGGACGACCTCGCACCATCAGCGCGCGTCAGGCGCGGCCGGGCAGCGCACAGGGAGAAGGAGAGAGAGAGACACGCATTGTGTGTGTGTGTCTGTGTGTCTGTGTGTGTATCGGGAGGAGAGATGTCGTGGAGGTGGCGGCCACGCGGCGCGCTATCCGAACAGCAGCCCCTGCAAGATGGAGCGCGTGCGCAGCTGATGACCGGTGGAGAAGACCACGTCCACTTCGGCCGCCGTCCTGCACGCCTCGACGAGGGGGGCGCGGGCTACAAAGATGGCGGCGGCGTACATGGGCAGCAGCCACAGCGCGCACGGGGTCGTGGTGTCGTGCGGAGCTGCGTTGGCGAGGCCGGTGGGCAGGGAGAGGGGACTGCGTCGGTGCATCTCGCGCACGTGGTAGGACAGCACGAGGTCCCAGAAGGAGAGCACCTCGGCGGCGTCGAGCAGCTCTGCGAAGCCCGTCAACATCCACGGCAGCGCCAGCGCGAGCGGCGGGTATTGCAGGTCGCGCGTCGCGTGCAGCACCGCCGGCAGCGCCAGCCGCTGCACGAGGCTCTCGAAGAGCAGAGCGCACTGCAGCAGCTCCGGTGTGGGGCTCTGCAGCCGCCCCCACAGCTGCGCCATCATGGCGGACAACAACTCGTACTGCTCCACCGTGTCGCCCGTGACGTTGCAGAGCGCGCCCGACAGCAACGTGCATCCCGCGACCGGGACGAACCCGCACGGCGGCGCCTTCTGATAGATGAGGTCCTTCTCGGGGTACTGCAGGTACGTGATGTAGTGCTCGAGTTGTCCGGCGGGGCGACCCAGCTGCCGCAGCGCCTGCGCCAACTTCGGGTCTGGCAGACTGCGGTCCACCACCATCGCGGTCGCCAGCACCTCCACGTCGTCGGCGTAGACGAAGTACTTGTCGCTGTCCCCGACGCTGATGAACATGTCGTCCAGGGTGAGGCGCTGCAGCAGCCGCGCACGATCCTCCTGCTTCGCAGAGGAGTAGTGGTGATGGAAGCGGCGGCGCACCTTGTCGCGCGTCTGCCGCGAGCCGCACGTGAGGTGGCGCACGAGGCCGTGGCGCAGGTGGTTCGCCACAAGTTCGCCTTGTGGAAGGAACAGCGGCTTCCCGTCTGTCACCACCAGCGGCACCTGCAGTGCGCGAGCATAGAGAAGGCGGCGCACAGACGGGTGCAGGCCGCCGCGCAGCAGCGCAGCCACGCGCTCCCTCTCCTCGCCGACACGCAACAGCGCATCCAGCTGCGCCTCCGCTAGCTCGAGCGTGCTGTCGAGCGCACCGCACGGGTGGGTTGTGGTGAGTCGCTGCGGGTGCAACTCGGCGAAGAACTCGCGCAGCACCTCCAGCGGCGGCACGATCGTCTGGAAGGTGCGCAGCGCCTGCACGTGCCTCTGGAAGACCGTGAGTATGCCGAGTTGGTCGACACCGAGCACGCCGCTGTCCCACGCCGAGAGCGGCAGCACGCCGGTGTCGATGATCGCCTGCTGCGCCGCGGTGGAGTTGATGCCGTCCACGAGGCAGCGGAACAGCAGCGCGGCGGGCGGCAACCCGACGCGCTCGTCATGGATGGCCGACTCGGCGCTGATCACGGCGACCCTGTCCGTGCGCGAGCCGGTGGCGCACGTCGCCTTGCGCACCTCCGCACCCCGGAAGTGTTCGGACACGGCGCCGGCCCAGAGATGTCGCGCGCTCTCCAGCAGCCGTGCGAGGAGCACACACACCTCATCGTTCTCCACCGCTCCATCAGCGGCAGCGGTTGTTGGTGTGGTGGCGCTGTTGTTGTGGACGCCTCCGCTCGCCACCGCCGCCTCGGCGGAGCTGGACGGCGGCGGTGCCTCGTCGACGGAGGCGGTGGGCTCCGACTGGCGCCGCCTGCCCTCCCAGTCCTTCTCCTCCCTGGCCCGCTGCGCCATCAGCCGCTCTTGCAGCTGCGCCGTGACGTGACTCTGGCGGGCCACGACGCCGTGCAGCGCGCTCACCAGCTCAGCGGTGGAGGGTGGTGCCACATGCGCAGCTGCGTCGAGCGGCACCGGCGGCCGACCGCGCACGGCCTCCGCCCACTGCGCGCTAAGAAAGCCGGTCCACGTGTCGAGCGACGACGTGGGTGCGCCCCCGACGGCGCTCTCGGCGCTACAGGCGTCACCACCACCACCAGCGCCGGTGGTAGTGGTGATGCCCGCGGTCTGTGTGCGCTGCTGCAACTGCTGGTGCGCACCAGTTGCACGCAGAGCGCTGCGAAGGAGTGTGGCGCTGTCGCGCTGCGGACGCGTCAAGTCCGCGTAGCTCAGCGACGTGTCGTGTGACATGACCAGCGACAACAATCTATCCAGTACACAGGCGGTGTATGTACACGTGTGTGTATACGTGTGTGTGTGTGTGTTGACGGTGGCACACAAGAGGTGCAAGCGGAGGCAGGCGTTGGACAGAGAAGCAGAGATGTGTGTCTTGGGCGGTGTGTTGGGAGAGAGAGAGGGAGAGGCAGCATATCTCTCGCACACACACACACACACAGCCCGGCGCCGTGCACTGCGGCTGATGTGAGCGTGTGTGTCCAGTCTTGTGAAAGAGAAATTTGTGTGTGTGTGTGTGTGTGTGTGTGCCGGCGGCTGCGCGGCAGGTGTAGAGCAGGAGAGCGGCGGCTCATTACGCACCGCGTGCGCTGTCACTGATGGAGGGTGGGAGACAGAGTCGAGGGATGAGATGGCTGTGGCGACACCTGCGTCACCTGCGCCACCTCGGCGCCAGTCAGTGCTGCAGCAGCCGCGGCGTACCAGCGCTTGGGGTTGGTCGGCCTCAGCTCGACAAGCACGTTGAAGCGCATCTCCGCTGCAGCGGCATCTGCGCCGTTGACGCCGGTGGCCCAGTCGCGCCGCACACGATGCAGGACTCCGCGCAGCGCGCCACCTGACACGACCTCGAGCGTCTTCCCTGCCATGACGGCGGCCTCGCCAGCGTGCGCGGTGACTACGGGCTCCCAGTGCGGCAGCGCATCGAGCACGCTCGGCCCCGCAGCCACCGCCGCGTGCGATGACGCGCCGTCCACCGTGCCGGTGTAGTCGCCGAGCCGCGCCGCGCTCAGCGGCGGCAGCGCGTCCGTTGTGTTCACCTCCAGCCCACCGGCCGACCCGACCAGCAGGGCCGTGCACACGCCGGGGTCGACGTGCGGCCGGCACCCAGAGCCGGCGGGGTAGCGCAGCACCCGGAGCACAGACCGACGGCCAAGGTCGCGCAGCAGCTCCTGACGCGCGGCGGGCAACACGCACGGGTGCTGCAGCGCCTCCTCGGCGTAGGCAACGGCCGCGTCGTGCAGCCCGGCACAGATCAGTCGAGCCTCCGCAGGCAAGTTCATGTAGGCGGCGGTGGAGGTGTACTGGTGATGAAGGGGGAGCTCGATGTGGTCGCGCGGGTCGCCGCCGGAGCCGCCGCGGCGGTGCACGTGCGACCACAGTGGGTGGTCAGTGCCGTGAACGGCGTAGAGCGCCGCCGCGTGCTCCCGCAGCGCCGTGAAGGCGCGGTGCGCCTCTGCAGCTGTGAAGAGCGGCGCCGCCCGCCACAGCTGCATGCGAAGAGGACGAACCGTGTAAGAGTCCACTGTGCATGTGTGTGTGTGTGTGTGTGTGTGCATCAGAGAGAGAGGGTGGTGGTTGGGTGTTTGTTTGGTGGACAGAGAAGACGTGCGTGTGAAGGAGTGAGCTGCTGCGTGCAGGCGCGACGTTGTGTCCGCCACGACTGTCGAGACACAGACAGACAGTCACACGAACACGCAGGTAAGTGGACCTTCTCTCTCTTTCCTGTTCTCTTGCACACGCTCTGCCGAGAATGCTAGTATCGTGTGGATGCTGTGAAGACGAGTGAGAGAGCAGAGATGAGCACATCCGCGCCACATGTCAGACGGAGCACATGCTGCGCACCGACCAAAGAGGAAGAGGAGGCGTGTCCCCACCGCAGCGCCCCTCTCTCCCTCTCGCCCTCTCTCTCACTCACGAGCCCGACTCGCCAGTGGGGTCGATCGAGTCCATGAGCTTCGTGCTCGAGTTGGTGAGGTACTGGATACGGCAGATCACCTCGTAGGTGCCACGCTGCAGCTCCTGCGCCAGCTGCTCCACCGCCGCCACCTTGTCGCCCCCCGTCAACACTTTGTAGAGGTGGATGAGGACGAGCTGATCCTCCTCGTCAGTGAAGGCGCGGCCGGTGCGGGAGGGCCGTCCTGCTGCGTGGTACGTAGCGTCGCCGCAGTAGCGACACTTGCGCCGTTGCGAGCCGTCCGCGAGCAGCAGCGCGGCGGCGGCGACTGTGCCGTCCTCCAGCATCCTCGTGCTCCCGATGCCGGTGCACGTGCCGCCGACGCTGGCGACGCCGTCGATGAGGGCCAAGTTGTTGTGACGGCGCCACGGAAAGCGTGCGGCCGTGAGGTCGGCCAGGGGAACATCGCGCGTCCGCGTGACGCCGTCGCACGCCACCACCGCATCGCCACGGCCATGGCACTGGGCAGGCGGTGCAGCTGCTGCTGCTGCTGCTGCTGTTGTGGCGGCGGGCCAGTTCTCCTCCTTGATGCTGTGCAGCACGACGGTCTCGTACGCCGCGTGGGTGCGGTCGAGGAGCGAGTCCGACGGTGCGCCGTGGTAGCGCAGCGCCCACAGCGACACACGCGGTGAGAGGGCCGCGAGCGCGACGGCGTCGGCGCGCAGTCCTTGGTCGTGCACCATGGTGACGATCCGGAAGTCGAGGGCCGGGCTCCGCCGCGCGATCGCCGCCTCGAGCTCGAGGACGACCGCCAACTCCTCCTCAGGGTGGTGGGCGGTGACGGTGCGGAAGAGCGTCACGGGCCGCGCCGGGGTGTCCAGCGCCGCGTCGAAGCGCGTCATCTTCACGCGGAAGTGCGCCTGCACGCGCGCGTCGTTGAGGTCGAAGTGAGCGAAGGCCGTGTGCTGCCCGCGGAACAGCACCCACGGCCCGACACACTCGGGGCGGTACGGCGGTGGGCCCGGCGGGTAGAAGCCGTTCGCGAAGCCCTTCTCGATGAAGTGCAGGAGGCCGTCGGCCGTGACGCGGCTGAAGTCGAAGGGGTATGCCTCGGTGCGCAGGCCCATCTTTCCAAGTATCAGCGCAGGACCGCACCACCCACCGAGCGAGATGTACTTGCGCGGCATCGACGCGCCATCGAGCAGGGCCGCATGCGACGCAGTAAGCGGCGTGAGACGCAGCATGCGAGGTATGTGTGTATGTGCGTGTGGGTGTTTGTGTGTGTGTGTGTTTGTGTAGAGCGGAGAGACGCGGGCGTTGCAGGCGCCGACGCGCGTCCCCACCTGCGTGAGAGAGGGAGAGAGGAAGAGAGAGGGCGTGGGGCAGATGAGCGGGCTGCTGGGAGAGAAGGACCGCCACCGCGCGGCATCACACAAGACAACAACGGAGGTGGAGGCGGGGGAGGACACGAGAGTCGTCGCGCCTGCGCTCTCGACCCGACGACCAGCCCGCACGCGCACGAGCAGGTGAGGCGGACGACGCCATCGCCCCATGAGCTCCTCCAAGACTCGTTGCACAGCGGCGGTGGCGGCACCCGGGCAGTCCACCCGCCTTCTGCGTTCAGCCGCAGATGACAGCCGATGGGAGGGAGCCCAAGGGTGCCTCGCACTGGTGCGTGCGTATGTGTGTGTGTGTCTACACGTGTTTGTTTGTCGTACCATCGAAGGAGGAAACAGAAGAGGACACACACACACGGAGAGAGGCGGGAAGGGAGGCAGCGATTACAACGACCACCTCCGGCGAGGAGTGGACTGCACTCGACGTATGTGTGGGTGTGTGTGTGTGTGTGTGTCACGCCTCCTCAGGTACACACACACGCACACGCACACACACACACACACACACGCTCACGTAATGCAGTCCACGCAGAGAGTCCATCAAGATCGCTTTTAGGAGGTTTATCGCGGAAGTTAACACGCGGACGCCGGAGGCCCCGGGTGGCGGTGACGTGCCTCGCCGATCACAGACGCATCGAGAGAGGAGGGAGGGAAGGGGAGGGCGGCACACGTGTCGCAGGTCGTGAGACGTCGACGCCGTCACCACACACACACACACACACGCGAGACAGAGAGAGAGAGACAGAGTCTCGCTTCTCCCTCTCCTCCACCCTCCCCCGTGTCCTCCACTTCGGCGGCGGCGGCAGTGCCACGCAGTCATCCACGAAACCCAAACACGCCATTGGGCCAACAACGCCCCCACAAACAACACACACACACGCACAGACGTACAGACAGACATACAGACAGACATACAGACATACAGACACACACACACACATACACACAAGCACCACCGCGAGTGTGTCACCAAGAGAGAGAGAGAGCGACACAAGAGAAGGAGAGGCGATCTGCAGGTGTAGGTGTATGTGTGTGTGTGTGTACCGGCACCACGTCACACACAGACACACACACACACACACACGGTGCTGCACGCTCACCTCTAGTAGCCGCCGTTGTCGGGGCGGGAGCGCTTGAAGCCGCCAGCACCGCCGCGGCCGCCAGAGAAGCCGCTAGCGTTCATGCGCGGACGCTTGAAGTTGTCGCCCTGAGCGTCGCCGTAGCCGCGGCGCTGCTCGAGCCCCGCGCCGGCGCCACGTGCGTTGCCGCTCTTGCCGTACGTGATGCCCTCCTCGAAGGCCTTGAGGCGATTCTCCACCTTGCTGCGGTACTCCAGCGCGGGGGTGTTGTCGCCCTCGCCGAAGGAGTCGATGCGAGCGCTCAGCGACGCCTTGGCTGCGAGCACGCGCGACATGGTACCCTTCTGCGCCGGGGCCGCCTTGGCCACGACAGAGGCGTTGTACAAGATGCCGTACTTGGGCGTCGCCTGCCGCTGCTTCAGCGCGCGGAAGAGCGCCTTCTCTGCGCCGAGGATCTGCACGGTGGAGGACGGGTACTTGGCGAGTGTGAGGAGGGAGCCGGCCTTCTGGATGAGGCGGGCGCCGATCTGCTCCCCCACCATCGTCGTGAGATTCGGTGCGATGGTCTGCATGCGGGAGGAGAGGTAGGTGGAGAGCTGCTCGCGATACTTGGAGGCCGCCACGACCTCGCTGCAGAGGCGCGAGATGTTCTCGATGTCCTCCTCTGCGATCTCGGTACCCATCGACACCATCGCCGCGTCCTTCACCTTCTGCTCCATCTCCTCCTCCAGGAACTCGGAGAAGTCCGTGTCGCGCGCGTTGAAGCGCGTCTTCATGGCGAGCACTATCTTGCAGTAGGCCACGTTGTCGTTCACCACCTTGCCGAGCTCTGGGAAGTGCCAGCCATACCACTCGCGCGCGCGCATGGCGTACTTGTTCACCTCCTTGTCCAGGTCCTCGAGGAGCGACACGGCCTGCACCACCATCATGTCCACCTTGTCAGGGGAGAACTTGAGCTTGTAGCGGTTCAGGTTGTGCGCCAGACCCAGCGCCGTCTGGTTCAGCTGCTCCGCCGACACGTCCTCCAGCAGACTGTCGATGTTCTGCTTCAGCGCGCGGAAGGTAGGCAGCGTGTCCTCGCCGAAGACGCACGGGATGGACAGCGTCTCCTTGATCGCCTTCGCCAGCTTCGCATCCGCCACCGCGAGCTCCTCCGACACTTCCTTCTCGAGGTAGTTCTTCTTCAGAAACTTGCGCACCGGCTTGGACAGCTCGCCGTTCACGAGCTGCGTCGTCGTCTCGAGCGCGTCGGCGGTGCTCTTGAAGTGCAGCAGCGCCTTCAGCTTGCGCTTCTCGCCATCCACCTTGAAGAGCGCCACGCCGGCCGGCAGCTCAAGCAGTGCGTACACCATTGCACCCACGCGTACGTGTGTAAGTTGGTGTGTGAGTGTGTGTGTGTGTAGGTGTGATTCCACGGTGCTTTGGGGGTGGAGAGGGGAGAGAGGACACAAGAGATCGAGACGTTACGATCGAGCGGGAAGAAGAAATGGACTTGGACTGCACACACACATGCACACACACATGCACACACGCAGCGGATGGATCGGTTGGGAGGGGAGGAGGGGAGTGAGGAGGACGTGAGAATGGAAGATGAGAGAGAGAGAGCGGGGAGGGATGAAGGAGACGTCGGGAGCGGAGCAGAGAGACCAGCAATGAATGTGTGAAAGCGGCGAGCAGCGCAGAGCAGCGAGACTGTGCGAGAGGACAGGAGCGGCGGGGCCATCGACGGCGTGCGTCGCCCGTGGCGGTGCGAGTGTGCACCCGCCACAAAGCGAGTGAGGGCGAGGTAGAAGGTCAGGCAAGACGATGGAGAGACCACAGCCGCCGTCTCTCCCGCAGTGCGACGGCCCCGCTGCGGTGGAGGCGCCGGCGTGTCGGAGCGCACAGACCTCACACCTCTCCTTCTGTTCTCGTTATGTACGTGAGCGTGCGTGCGTGTGTGTGGGGGTGTGTGAGGAGATGCTGGGTGCGACGTGACGGTGCGACGTTCCGCTTGATCTGCTCGTGAGCGTGTGGGTGCACACGATGCCGCCGACCCTCGGCCCCCCCCCCGCCACCGATAGGACTGTGGGAGGAGAGCGATCCGCCGCGTGTGTCCGTGTGTGTATCTGTGTTGCCATCAGCGCTAGTCCAGCTTCACCAGCTTCGACGTGGTGGCGCAGACGGCGTGGATGATCTTGCCCAGGAGACGCACAACGGCGTTCGCGCCGATGGAAAGAAGCACGCAGAGCACCACGAAAGGTGGGCGGTAGAGCGCCGTCGCCAGCACGGCCGGTGCGCTGCGGCCCAGCCTGGGTGGGCTGAGCTGGTAGTTGACGTTCAGCCCAAGGAGCAGCGCACATGGGACGAAGACGGCGAAGTTAACGAAGGTCGGCAGCCACGTGAAGTGGCAGACGTGCGCCCAGTCCAACCCGAGCGTGTCGTACCGGGCAGCGAAGTACACGGGCAGCAGCACCAGCAGCGCGTGGTGCACGAAGAACATGTGGCCCTCCCAGAAGTACTGGTGGTCACCCCAGTCCGGCTGCGCGAGCGCCCCCAGCGGGCTCCACATCCAGTCCACGAGCAGCGAGGCGAGGTAGCACCCACGGCCGTAGTGGCGCGGCGCGTCACGCAGGAAGAGATGGATCCAGCAAGCGGTGAAGATGTGGCACGGCATGAGGAGCCACCCGAGCTGCACGAGCGGCTTCGGCCGCGACAGCTTGGCCACCACCTGCCCCGCCATGCACAGCATCAACACGTAGGCGATGAGCTTGTTGAGCGGGCAGCGCAGCGAGCGGCCCCGGCCCCGCGCGGTGAGCCGCGCCACGGCGCCTGCGCGGAAGCCGCGTGACTGGCGGTACAGCACGACGCAGAAGATCATGGCGAGGGCGCAGAGCACCACGTGCAGCTTCGGTGATTGGAACCAGTACTGACGCTTCGGCATGACACCCCAGCGCAGACCGGTGCGGCTGGCGATCCAGCGGAGCGCGTCGTCGGCTGCATCCGGCACCACATACTCACACCACGCCACCACCTTAGCGTCCATCGCGAGAGGAAGATGGAGGCGGAGAGACGGGACGGCGCTCCGGTGCACCGGTAACACCTGAGCGTGCGTGCGTGTGTGTGTGCGTGTGTGTGCACAGTGGTAGTGATGATGAACGTCGTCGAGAAGTGGGAGGAGGGAGGGGGGCCAGCACACGTGTGTATATCTGCGCGCGGCGGTGGGAGGGAGAGAAAGAGAGAGGAAGGCGTGGATGGATGGGACGTGGCGGCGCGCTTGACGTGTCACTTGCACAGGAGACGTGCACGCGCCGACAGACACACGCACGCGCGGAGAGGGGAGGGGAGGGGAGCGCCTGTAGAGAGGTCCCGAGCACGAGAGAGAGAGGGAGTAGTAGACTCCGCCACCTCGTCGAGCTCGCCTCACGCATCACGGAGACCAGCCGTGTGGGCAAGAGAGAGAGAGATTGACATGTGATTAGGGTGTGTATGAGCGGGCTGAGATGGTGGACGCGCATCGGCGGTCGTCGGTACCAGACAGCTCTGGCCATAGGACTCACTCACACGGCAGGGCGAGAAAGCGAGACACACCGAGACACACCGAGACACACCGAGACACACCGAGACACACACACACACGCACACACACGGTCATCAGTCACGGCCGCACGTTCTGGCGCGGCGGTGGCGAGCGCTGTCGACGCCGCATCGGGGACCATCATCCCTGTCCCGGAGGACCACCGCTACCACCTTCCCCCATCTCGCGCTCCAGCGCCTCCAACTCGGCCTGCAGCCGCGCCATCTCGTCCTCCTCGCTGACCGCCTCGCTCACTGACCCGGCAGCCGCAGCAGCCGTCGCATCAGGCACGGCGACACCGTCTGCAGCGGCGCCGGCGGCAGCGGCAGCGGCAGTGGACGCGTTGCGCTCTGTGTTCTCCTCCAGTGGGTAGTAGAGGAGGTCCACCGGCGACTGCTTGTACCACGTCTGCTCCCCGGCAATGTAGCGGCGGCAGTGCTCGCTCACGTGCCAGAAGCCGAGCTCGGCCGCGTGCTCCAGGGCGTAGCCGGCGCAGTCGCGACGATCCACCCGCAGACACGCCTCGAGGAAGATCTCGAAGGAGTCCTCGGCGAGGCGGATGTTGTGGTGGTTGAAGCACTGGCTCAGCAGCTGGCAGGCGTAGCTGAGGTCGAGGGGACGCTCCACCAGGTCGAAGGCGGTGTGCAGGTCCTCGGCGGTTGGCCGCTCTGTCCCATGAAAGGCATGGAACTTCTTCTGCCACTCGAGCACGTACTTCTCCATCGACGTCTCCGGACCGTCGAGGCGCGACTTCTGCAGGAGGTGTCGCTTCTTGCTCAGCCACACGGGCTGGTGCGCCGTGCACTTGGGCCGCACGTAGGGCCGATCCAACCCGCCGAGCCACGCCTGGTAGAGCATCTCGGTGCGCTGGTGGTCGGGCTGCTGGATGACGGTGTAGATCTTCCAGTTGTCAGCGCCCTTGAGGAACAGCATCCAGTACGGCCGGCGGTACCGCAGCGAGGCGAGCCGGGCAGGCGAGGTACACAGCATGGCGCCTATGATCACGTCTCCGCCGCTCCCTGCTACTCGGTGCGCACCCTTCCTCTCTACACGGACGTCTGTTTGTGTGTGCGTGTGTGTGTGTGTGTGTGTGTGCGTGTGCGCACCAGGCGGGTGCGGATGACGAACGAGGCGAAGAAGACACCGCACCGGTGCTGCATCACCACGCGAGAGAGAGAGAAGGAGAGAGAGAGGAGTGCATGGGAAGGGAGTGCAAAGGTGTGTGTGTGTGTGTGTGCCACACGTGGTGCAGGAAGGAGGTGGAGGAGGAGAGACTACGACGGAGCTGCATGCGCAGTGGTGGAACAGAGGTGGTGCGGCTCCGACATCAGCACCTCGCACCTCTGCGTGTGTGTCTTCGTGTCCTGCTCGCCTCGGCGAGAGGGAGTGAGAGAGAGAGAGAGAGTATCACGCACAGAGGCACACAGACGTGCACCTCTGTGTCCCGGATCTGCACCTGGAGCGGTGCATCGGTGCAGTGCGAGCGGACGGGTTCATTGACATCCACCAGTCGGTGGGTTCACAACGAAGCTCAACAGGACGAAGCAGCAGAGCACAGCAATCGACGGAGGCGGACGTTGATGCAGACGCGCGTGCAGCAACACGCAGGCGTACATATGTATGTGTGTGTGTGTGTGTCAGAGGGAGGGAGAGGACAAGCACGAGACGCGGATAGAGGCGTGTGTGTTGGTGTGAGTCCATCGGCTGTCCATCATCACGCCGCGACCCGCAACACGCACACACACACACACACACACACACACACACACCACCCCTGCGAGCTCTCCCTCTCCTGTCTCTCCCCCCTCCCTCTCGCTTATTCATCGAGCCGCCGCACGCCGACCTCCTCGGCAAGAAGAAGCGCCGCCTGCAGTTCCCTCTCCGCCTCTCGAAGGCGCTTGTGAAACCGCCTGTACGCCCTCACCTTCAGCTCATCCACCGTGTGGGCGGCGGCGGCGCGCACGACAGGCGATGCGGCGCGACCGGGGCTGCCGCTCCCTACAGGAGAGGCTTCGGCGCCATGCTCGGGCTGCGCCGCAGCGCTGCGTGTCGGCGGCGGCGACGAGGACCGCAGCCGCTGCAGGTACAGCTCGTACGCCATGCGAACCGCCGCCTCGGGATCGTCCGGGGTGGCGGGCGGCACCGGCGACGGGCCCCGCGGCGGCCGGTCGGCGTTGCCCGTCGATGCGGGCTCCTCCGCCGCGGCGGGCGGTGCGTCGGCGGCGCCGGTCGCCGGGGGCGGCGCGCCGACGGCGGCGGCCGCCACGACCTCCTCCACCACCGCCGGCAGCGGCAGCACCGCCCCCTCGACCGGGCCGTCCGGCTGCCCGTCAGCCGGCGCGGTCGGCGCCGCCGCGACGCCGTCGCCCATCTGCATAATGTTTGCCCTGCAGTAGGGGCAGGTGGAGTGGCCCTCGAGCCACCGCTCCAGGCAGTCGATGTGGTAGCAGTGGCCGCACGGCAGCCTCTTCGTCCCGCTGCCGGGCACCATGTCCTCATAGCAGATGGTGCACCGCACATCCCGCGCCAAGTCAGCGGCGGTGGCGTCGGGCATGCCGGTGCGCACGCGCCGCGCCAGGACAAGGAACTCTGCCAGCCCCGACGTCTTCTCAAAGATGCGCAGTATGTGCGTGACGAAGCCGCGCAGGAGCAGCAGCGGCAGCGCTGACTTGTAGAAGATGTAAGCGTAGACGCAGACGAACAGCAGCGACTCGGCGATGCTCGTGACGGCGTCCGCGACGAAGGGGAGAAGCGTGTGCTGGCCACGAAGCACGAAGAGGCTGGCGAAGTGCACGGTGCTGCGGAGCGACGAGCTCAGCAACAGCATGTAAATGAGAATGATGGAGTAGTGCACCGATGCCCGCTCTCCCGTCAGCTGCGGTCGCGTCTGCACGGTCCACGTCAGGAGGGTCACGTCGCAGATGATGGCGAAGCACAGGTACGCCGTCATGCGCGTGGCGGAGAGCCACGTCACCGGCACCGTGGACAGTGTGGTGACGCGCTCCGCGGCGAGCTTGTGCAGGACGCGCCACGCGAGCGTGAAGAGGAAGAAGACACTCGTGGAGCTCAGGATCGGCTGATCCACGTAGAGCGGCACCATGACGCACTCCACGACGTAGAGCGTGAAGGAGGTGAACAGAGCCGTCTCCTCCGACGCGTTCAGCTGCCCGAAGAAGCAGAACTGCAGCACCATCCACAGCGCCACCGTGAGGGCGATGGTGGTGTTCACCAGCAGCAGCCGGAAGGAGGAGGAGTTGGCCAGCGCCACCATCGCAGGATAGAACTCGCGGTACGTGTTGGCGTAGTCGGCGAGGAAGAGGCCGGAGACGAGGAAGGAGCCGACCACGTAGGCCGCCGCCGACTTGCGCGACACCATCTCGGCGGGGGGAGGCGATGAGCAGACACGTCACAGGCTGATGCACTCGGTGTCTGCACGTGTATGTGTGTGTGTGTGTGTGTGTAGCGGATGTGGCGCTGATGGGCTCAGAGGCCTCTTCGTGTTTGTGTGTGTGTGTCCGCGATCCACAGAGCAGAGGGAGAGAGAAGAGGGGCGGGGGAGAGAGAGAGAGAGTTGAGGCGTACCGGCACCGACGAGGGAGTGGGAGAGGTGGAGAGAGACTGGCAGAAGGACCTGCAACACGTCTCACCTTCATTGCCAGACACGTTCACACACACAGAGACACACACGCACACACGTGGCAAGTCTGTACCACAGCGAGAAAGAAGGAGGACGAGGAGGAGGAGGGCAAGGGGAGGGCAAGGGGGGAGCCACCGCCGTCCCGCACTGCTTGTGTCCATTCCCATCTCACACGCGTCAGTGAACGTAGCGAGAGACAGCGCGTCCTGTCGATGACTGTCAGTGTGTTTGTGTTTGTGTGTGAGAGAGAGAGCCTGCGCCACCATTGCCATGGTAAACGTCATCGCTGGCAGAGGAAGCGGCGCAGTTCGTGTGCGTCTTGTCGCAGGCGGTGCTGCCGCTCCACCTCGGCGCTACGGCACCCGGCGGCGTCGGTGACCTCGGCTGGGAGGCCGGCCCTGCGGCCCACCGCCACACCGAAGCTGGACGGCGTGACGCCGCGGCAGGGCTTGTAGGTGAAGACCAGCGACGGCGGCGCCGCGCCGTCCGCGACGTGCGGGTGCGGGTCCACCAGCCGGTAGCCCATGTAGTAGCACGCCACGCCATGGCTCGCCTCGCCGTCCTCCTCCTCCGCCCCCGCCTCCACGGGTGCGTGGGCGTAGGGGCTGCACAGGTAGGAGTAGTGTGTAACAAAGAACGTCGTGGCGCGCCGGTCCAGCAGATACTCGAGCGTCGCCGCCGCCACGGCCGCGCCGTCGAAGCTGCTCGTGCCGCGGCCGAGCTCGTCCATCAGCACAAGGGAGCGGGGCAGCTGCGTGGCGCACAGGATGCGGCTGGTCTCGTCCATCTCGGAGAGGAAGGTGCTGGCGCCGTCGAGGATCGCGTCGCTGGCGCCCATGCGGCTGAAGACACCGTCGAAGACCGGCAGCGTCGCCGCGTCGGCCGGGACGCCGCAGCCCAACTGCGCCAGCACCGCGAAGCAGCCCACCATGCGCATGAGCGCGGACTTGCCGCCCATGTTCGGCCCCGTCAGCAGCCACGCCCCGCCGGCGCGCAGCCGCACATCGCAGCCGACGTAGCCGTGCGGGAGGAGTCTGTCCAGGACGGGGTGGCGGCCGTCGCGGATGGAGAGGGCCACGGACGCGGGCGGCGAGGCCGACGCCGGCTCCGGCAGCGCCACCAGCGTCGGCATCACGTAGCCCGGCTGCGCGGACACGACAGCGAGAGAGCGGAGGGCATCCAGCGACGCGATCGCCTCCACCACCCCCGCCAGCACGCGCATCACGGCCGCGTCGGCGACGGTGTCGCGCTGCTGCTGCCGCCATGCCGCCGCGGCCGCCTGCGCCAGCCGCTCCGTCGCGGCCGTCAGCGCGATGTGCTGCTCCGTGATGACCGGCGTGTGGTAGCGCACGTTCGTCTTGGTGCGCGTCTGCACCACCCAGTCCGATGGCGCCCGCGCGCACTTGCCGGCTGGAACGTCCAGCAGGTACGGCGTGCCACCTATGGTGCGGTACTCGAGCCCCGGTGCGCCCAACACCGAGCGCGCCGCCTCCAGCTCGGCCTGCAGCGCCGCCTCCGCTGCTTCCCTCGCCGCGAGGTGCGGCAGCAGCGTCTCTGGCGCCGCGCGACCTCTCTCGGTGAAGAAGTCGAGCGGCGTCGTTGCGGTGGTGCGCAGCAGCGCCGCGTGCCGCTCCAGCAGCAGCGCCACCTCCTGCCCGTGTGCAGCCGCCAGGAGCTGCCCGAGGAGGGCCGGTGGTTGGCCGCCGCCGTCGTCGCCGTCGCAGAGCTGCGTCGCCAGCGCCGACACGCCTCTGACCATGCGCAGGAGGCGCACGAACTCAGTCACGTGGCACCGCTCAGCGTGCAGCTTCCCCAGCACCGCCTCGACGTCGCCCAGCCGGAGACACTCACGGAGCAGATCCTCCACCTGGCCGTCGTCGTCGCCGCGCATGAGGTAGCGCACCACGTCCTGGCGGGCGCCGATCGCCGCGCCGTCGCTGAGCGGTGCGGCCAGCCAGCGTCGCAGACAGCGCGACCCGCACGGGGTGAGACTGCGGTCCAGCAGCCCGAGGAGAGAGCCACGGAGGCCCACGCTGCTGTGGAACACGTCCAGTGCCCGCAGCGTCGGCCCAGGCAGGTGCAGATGGCGGCAGAGCTCGGCATCACCTGCGGCGTCACCGCGTCCCCCTTCACCTGCGCCGCTGCGTGTGCAGAGCAGCCGGTACACCTGGTCGAGGCGATAGGGCCGCAGATAGGCCTCGATGGCTGCGTCGACGGTCTGCCCCGCCGCACAGGCGTGGCCGGCGACGCTCACGACCTTGCCGTCCTCCGCCCCTGTGGACGTGGGGCCGAAGTGCAGCGCAAGTCCGCGGTGCAGCGCCGTCGCGTAGGCCTCGGCGAGCGCCGCCAGACACGCCGACGACGTGCCGGCATCCGCCGCAGCGCTACCGGCGCCAGGGCCGCCGTGGCGGCGCTTCGGCGCGTGTGGGGTGAGCACGATGACCTCCGCGATGTCGTACCGCTGCGTGATGTCCTCCAGCTCGAGCGCGCCGCGCACGTCACAGCGCAGGCGCCACTGCGTGACGAAGCTCACGAGAGTGACAGACAGCGGCGCCAGAGCCGCGGTGGCGCATGCGCCGCCGCTGCTGCCCTCCTCCACCTCGTCGCCACCGCTTCTTCTGGCGTCCACGAAGCAGAGGACCAGCTCCGAGGCACCTGCAGCGGCGGCGTTGGCGGACAGCAGCGGGGGTCCGCTGGCGCCATCGACGCCGCCGCCGTCGTCGCCGTCGCCCTCCTCCGCCTCGCCAGTGTCGCGAGTGTCGTCCTCTCGTGTTTTCTTGACAGAGTCGCCGCCGCCGCCGCCGCCGCCGTTTGTGATGACGCGCTCGGTGGGGAGCAGTGTGCCGCGACTGTAGAGCTGCGAGACCTCGCGGGTGAAGAGACCGCTGCGGTGCCCGTCCGCGGCCCGCACCGCCGCGGACTCCTGATCGGCGAAGGCGACGTGGTAGCCCATCGCGACGAGCCGGTGCACGTAGAGGTCCACCCGAGTGTAGGGGAAGCTGCTGTACTCGAAGGGCTGGCCAGGGATGCACATGATGCCGACCCGGCGGCTGACGGCGCGACTGTCGCGGCCGTAGAGCTTGACGCGGTAGCCGCAGGCGACCAGCAGAACCACGTGCGGCGCGAGGGTCTCCTTCAGCGCCACGACCTGCTGCTCCAGCGGCGTGAGACTGACGCCGTCCGTCTCTCCCTTCGCGGCGGGTCGGCAGCACAGCACCTCGATGGCGTGCGCCACACCGACCTCGTCCTCCTGTCGTCCACGCTTGCTCATCGCCACCGCCCGGCTCGTGTATGAATGGGTGTGTATGTGTACGTGTGAATGTGTGCTTCGCCTTCTCCCTTCCCCCCTCTCTCTCTCGCAGTTGCAGCGTCCGCAGCACGCAAGAGAAGTCGCGTTGCCCGCAGAGAGTGGAAGTCAGAGTCGGCGAGGTGTCCAATGATCCCTCGCCTCTATGGTTCTATTGATGTGCAGACGTGATCGCCGGTGACGCGGCGCGTACTTGTGTGTGTTTCTGTGTGTGTGTTCATGTGTGCGTGTGTATGTGTGGGTGGATTCAAGTGGGAGATGGAGTATGTGTCTGTACGTGTGTTTGTGTTTGTGTCAACTCCATCACCGTGCGTGAAGGCAGGGTGGCGGCTGGAGCTCTGCAGTCTCCTCTTCCGAGTCCTCCCGACTCACCCCGCACCCTCCGCTCCGCTACCGAGCAGGAGGCGGAGCGGAGTGGGGGGAGAGAGAGAGAGAGATGGACACAACGCTGCCCTGCCGATTCCATCTCTTCGCTTGTTGCCGTTGTTGTTTGTGCGCGTGCGTGTATGTGTACGAGCGAGGCAGTGCGAGGCGGGTGGTATATCACCCACATCTCGCACGCGCTATGAACATAGAAGGTGGAGGAAGACCGATACCCAATCGTCTGCGAGCACGCGTGTGTCTGTGTGTGTGTGTGTGTGTGTGTGTGGAGAGAGAGAGAGAGGAAGAAGGGAAGGAGAGCGGAAGAGGAGGAGCAGCAGCAGCCCGAGTGGCATGTTGCAAGACAAGACACACACAAACACACACACACACACACATACATACATATGCACACACACGTACACGTGTATCAGTTGGATAAACGAAGCAGAAGAAGGGTGAGAGCGCACGGCAGTCCAGTACAGAGAGAAAGAGAGGGAGAGGAGGAGCAGGTACGACGGTCCGTGTGTGTGCGTGTGTGCGTGTGTGTGCATCTGCGCTGCCGCACCACCCACGGCACCACAGCCAGAGAAAAGAATGAAGGCTGACGACTAGCGTGCGACCATGATGTCGCACTCGCACCCACCTCGCACCAACGGTACCTCCCCCCTACCTCTCGCAGCTCCCCGAGATCAAGAGCGCATGATGCTGGCGAAGCTCTTCCTCTCCAACTGATATGCCTTGAACACCTTATCAGCGACCAGGTGGTACCGCACCCCGGCGCGGCGGTCCTCCGTGAGCTCGTCGAGCAGCTCCTCGTCCAGGTATACGCCGGTGTTGAGCTGCGCGTGCTCGTATGGCGTGTCGTACGCGGGCGAGTAGCGGTTGACGAAGCGGGCGTGCTTCGTGCCGGTGAGGGAGTGGGTGGGCTCGCCGAAGGTGCCTGCAGGCAGGACGCTCCTCCGGGGGGTCGTGAAGTCCATCACTGGTGCGGCCGCCGCCGCTCGTGGTAGGACGGGTAGAGAGAGAGAGAGAGACAGAGCGAGGGAGGTGGCGAGGGAGGCGGCGAGGGAGGCAGCGGTGTGTGTCTGTGCGTGTGATCTGCAGCTCTCGTGCGTGCTTGTGCCTTTGTGTGTGTGCCTGTGTGTGTGCGCGTGTTGCCTGAGGAATCATGGAGAGGTGAAAAGGATGGATAGGAGAGGGTGCAAGAGATGAAGTTGTTGTGCAGCGTCCGTGACACGTCCTCCGCCTCCTCCCTTGTGAACGTGCCGGCATCACAGACAGTGTGTGCGTTGTGCGCGCGGTGGAGAAGGCGAGGACTAGATGGAGGGTTGGAAGGCGCCCTTCCGCTTCCCCTGCGACGACTGTGTCGGCTCGCTGGCGTCCTCTTTTGCACCCGAGTAAAGCACACGCGATACGTTACCGAAGCACGCAACAACACAGTCACAACACAGTCACACAGAGACAGTCACACAGAGTAGCGGTGGCTGGTGGCTCTTACTTCTTCTTGCGTGCGGGCGGCGCTGCCTCTGCGGCGGGGGCCTTGCCCTTGTCCTCCCTCAGGCCCAGCACACGGTTCATGACGAGGTGGTCGGCCGTCGTGTCGGGGTCCACGACGTAGTAGCCGAACCGCTCCACCTGCACCGACTCGAACGGCCTCAGCTGGCCGACGCTCGTCTCCGCGTAGCCGTGCGAGACCGCCTCGCTCGCCTCGTCGATGAACCGGAGGAACTCGGGGTCGATCGCGGCGCGGTCGTCCTTCAGGAGCGGACTGTAGAGCCGCACCTCCACCGGCGTGCTCGCCGTCGCGCTCACCCATGAGATGTTCGTCTTGGGCTTGTCCTTGCGGTCGAAGTCAACATCGACGTGGATGACCGCCGGCCGCCCGTGCGCGTCCACCTCAAAGCTCTTGCACACAACGTTGCCGCAGTACTTGAGACCCACCGCGCGGGGGCCGGGGGCGAGTCCGTAGAACTTGGTGTTGTCATCCACGGTGTTGAAGTCGCTGCGGTCCACGTAGAATGTGTCCGTGAAGAGGACGGCGCGGCTGCCGAGCTCCGGCTTGCGCGGGTGGTTCGGGCACTCGCACACGCGCTCGCCCTTCCAGTTGTCCACGACGACCTTGATGGGGTCGATCACCATCAGCCGCCGCTCGCAGCGCTCGTCGAGGTCCTCGCGCAGGGTGTTCTCGAGCATGTTGACCTGTATCACATTCATGGACCGCGTGATGCCGACGAGCTCGCAGAAGCGGTTGATCGCGGCGGGTGTGTAGCCGCGGCGACGCATGCCGGCGAGCGTGAGCAGGCGGGGGTCGTCGAAGCCGCGGACGATGCCCTTGCGCACGAGCACGTTGATCTTGCGCTTCGACAGCAGCGAGCCCGTCACGTTCAGTCGGCTGAACTCCCACACGTGCGGGCGCCACAGCTTCAGCTCGTCGAGCAGCCAGAAGTAGCTCTCCCGGCGCGTCTCGAACTCGAGGGTGCAGAGACTGTAGTCGATGTTCTCCAAGGAGTCGATGAGGCAGTGTGTGAAGTCGTAGCTCGGGTAGATGCACCACGTGTCCTTGATGTGCGGGTGCTCGACGTACTTGACGCGGTAGGCGATGAAGTCGCGCATGTTTGGGTTGTCGCTCTTCATATCCCCCTTCACGCGGAGCGTCGCGGCGCCCTCGGCGTAGCGGCCCTGACGCATGTGGTTGAAGAGACGCAAGTTCTCCTCGACGCTGCGGTCGCGCCACGGGCTGTCCTCCCGCAGCTCCCGCTGCTGCTTCAGCTGATCTGGTGTGCTGTGGTCGACGTAGGCCTTCCCGGCCTTGATGAGCTGCGTGGCGAAGTCGAAGAGCTCTCCGAAGTATTCAGAGGAGAAGGTGACGCAGTCCGGCTTCCAGCCCATCCACTCCACCATCTCCATGATGGCGTCGATGTAGACCTGATCCTCCGCCTCGGGGTTCGTGTCGTCGTAGCGCAGGTAGCACTTGCCGTTGTGCGCGCGCGCGCTGCCGAAGTTCAGGTTCATGCTCTTCGCGTGCCCGATGTGCAGGAAGCCGTTCGGCTCCGGTGGGAAGCGGAAGTACGGCCGTCCGCCGGTCGTCTTCTCATGCGCCACGATCAGCTCCTGTGTGTTCTGATACCCGGGGACGGGGCGGCCGCTCTGCAGGATGGCGAGGTCGCGTCGTGTCTCCGTCCCCGTCGCCTCTGCGGCTGTGGGTGCCGCCATCGTGGCCAGACGTGGTATGAGTCGGCGGAGCGTTGTGCTGGCAACGACGACGATGACGATGACGATGGAGGCCTACACGAGAGCGTCACCACGGGAAGAGGGAGCGAGCACGCACACGAGGAAGAAGAGGGCCGGGTGCGTTCACTCTCTATGTGTGTGTATGTGTGTGTCCGTGTGTGTCTGTGTAGTGATGGGAGGTGGGGGGGGGGTGTCGAGTCCGTTCACAAGTGTTCAGTGAGTTGTTCTTGTTTCGAGTGTGTGTGTGTGTGTGTATGACAAGTAAAGAGATGTGAATGAGAGAGAGAGAGATGTGTGTGATTGTGTGTGACTGTGTCTCGCATATCTGTTGGGTGCATCGGGCAGAGGTGTCGGAGGTGGAGGTGGAGCGACACTCCGCCATCACTCTCCCACCTCTTCACCACTACCCCAGCCTCTTCCCTCCATCTTCCTCCTCCTCAGCCAGCGTGGCGGTGCCACTGCCGCTGAGGCGCTTTCACCGCATAACTCCTCGTCCTCTGCTCGTGCATTCTGTTCTCTATGAAGCGTCGCTTGCTCGACGCACACACACACACACACATGCACACACACACACGCAGAGAGAAACAGATAAGAGGACGTCACCTTCACCAGTCACGGTAGCCAAGAAAGAAAGCACCGACATCCCCAAAGGCACACACACACACGTGCAAACACATCAATACGGGGATGCACACACTCGCGCGTGTCTGTGCACGCGTGACCGTGCATCCGTCTCGGACGCCGGCACCGCCGGTCTATGAATACTGGTGCGTTCACGAACGCATCGGCGGAGTGGCGACACGTCACGGCCGTCCCACGTGTGTGTGAGCGTGCGCGTGTTCATCTGCGACTCACCACCCCCCCCCCTCCGCGCTGCTCTCTCTTCTTCCTCCTGCTCTACCCCCGCTGCCAGTGCGGGCGAGATGAGTTGTGGGAGCGTGGGAGGAGACGCCGCGACCTCAGCCTGAGAGCACTTCCCCACGCCACATCCACACCGGCATCGTACACCGATACGGAGAGAGACGGGAGGAGAGAGAGCGAGACGGAGGAGTACTGGTGGTGCCTACTCGGCGTCGTCGACCTTCGGTGCGAGGTAGTAGCGCAGGTACCCCACGTTGTCGATGCCGTACTCCACCATGCACGGACTGTCCTTGGCGAACTTGAGCGTCACGCGCTCGCTCAGGGTGGAGCCCTTGGCAAAGATGCCCATGAAGCGCAGCGCGAAGGACAGCGTGATGGGCTCCTCCATCGTCACCTCGACCCCGATGGCGCCGCTGCCGCCCTCCGCCTTGTTGTACTTGCGCGAGATGGGCTCGTCCTCGTCGTCGTCGCGGAGCTCCGCCTTCACCTCCGCCTTCACCTCCGACTTGGCGCTGCGGTCCGAGACGCCGGCGGCCTGGAGGAAGGTGTAGCCCTGGCCCACGTCTCCGGAGGAGCTGAACTTGACGCCGTCCTTGCTGATCGCGATGGTGACGGTGTCGCCGAACACCTGCATGTCGCGCACGATCTTGGCGAACTCGGCGGAGTTGAGGGTGACGGTGCTGCGGTAGTCCATCTCTGGAATGCCCATCGACTCCGCCTCGATCTCGAGCAGCTTCAGCTGGTACTCGCACCGGCGCGTCTTCTCCGGGTTCTCCGAGGTGAGCGTGACGACGTCCGAGTCATCGTCGTGGCGCAGGCTGAGGCTGTCGCTGCCGTCGATGATCTTTAGCACCTTGGAGAGGGACGCGAGGTTCAGTCCGAGGATGCTGTTGCGCTCGCACTGGTACTTGACGAAGCAGTCGTCGCGCAGCAGCATGTGGACGAGGGCAACGTGGCTGGAGTCCATCGCCTGGATGGACAGGCCGCCCGGGTTGCAGTCGAAGTTGGCCTCATTCACCAAACCGTTGATGCAATCCACCAAGCGCTTCCACAGGCTGGCGAGCTGAACCTGAGCCTCGAGCATGGCTGCTTGGACGGGTGATACCGCGTGTATGTATGTGTGTGTCTGTGTGTCTGTGTGTGAGTGTGTGTCTGTGTGTGAGTGTGTATGAGTGAGTCTGTATGAACGTATTTCTCTGTATGGACGTGTATGGCGAGCTAGGAACCATGCGCAGCGCGGAAGAGGCACACGCACGAACACACACGCGCACGCATGCAGAGTGACGAGGGCGAGAGGGAGAGAGTGTGTGTGCGGGTTGCGGAGAAGGAAGAGCAAAGCGGCAGCGGTGCATGTGTGTCTCTGTGCGTGTGTTGTGGAGGGCGGTAGCGAGGAGAGCAGTCGCTGCTGCAGCAGAGGTGCGTCTCCCTCTCCAACACCCCTCACCCCACACACACATA
Organism: Novymonas esmeraldas; assembly: GCA_019188245.1. NCBI lineage: Eukaryota > Euglenozoa > Kinetoplastea > Trypanosomatida > Trypanosomatidae > Novymonas > Novymonas esmeraldas. Next base: position 100,715 of record JAECZO010000076.1, read on the forward strand.
CACATGCATCCTGCTGGCACCCACAGTCAACGTCGCTGTCGAGGTCGGTCCTTCGGCTGGACACGCAGCGGAGTGGAGGGAGGAGGAGGAGGAAGAGAGTCTATACAGTTCCAGCGATCACGTCCAGCCTGTCCCCTCGTCGTCTGCCGGAAGTGCGATCTCCTGTGCAGTGACAGGAAGGGGGAGGGGGAAGCATCAGGACGGAGGGGAGACGAGCAGACCGCTGGGGTCTTCGCGCACCAGCAGCGGACACACGCTCATGGAGGCGTAGCGCTCCCAGAACGTCTCCACCGCCGCGGCGCACGCGTCGCCAAGCACGAGCGCGAACACGGCGTCGTAGCCGCCGGCGCCGGGGCAGCCGACAGCGAACACACCCGGGAGCACCGCCGTGTCGTCCAGGAGGCCACGCAGCTCCGTCGGCTCCACCTTCACATCGGCCGCCACGCCCATGTCGCGCAGAAGGGCTCGACTGCGGGCGGCACAGCGGGCGGCGCCGACGATGCACTTGACCACATCGTCGTCCTTCTCGTAGGACGGCAGCGATGGCACCTGCTGGAGGTCCGCCATGGCCGCCGCGTATGTGTCTGGCCGCGCTGCAGCCTCGTCGATCATGCGGCGCAGGGCCGCTATGTACTCCTCGTTGCCGACGCGCAGCTGCTCCCACAGGTTGTCGGGGGTGTCCGCGACTGCCTTGCGCCACGCCATGATCTTGGCGACCATGCCGGGTGTGCTGGAGCCGCCCTGGTGCACGTCCCCGAGAACCAGCTTCACGCCGGGTGGCAGACGGAAGGGCTCGTGGGGCACCCACACCTCCTCCATGTCCACGCACTGCGCCAGCGCCGCCACGTGCACCGTCGTCGGCTGCTGCGCGCCGTCCATCATCATGGACACGCGACTCGCTGGGAAGCGGCGGTAGGCGCAGGTGCCGTAGACGGCGGTGTAGACGTCGAAGCCGCTGCCGATCTTGCCCTGAGTGACGCTGTGTGCGATCTGAGCGATGCGGTGGACATACTCCTGCGAGCTGCCGGCCGCGTGGAAGTGGTGGCAGAGGCACGCGACCAGGCTGGTCGTCATCGCCGCCGAGGAGCCGAGACCCGTCTTGGAGACCGCGCCGACCAGTGGCAGGTGGGGTGGCAGAGCACGCAGGCTCGTCACGTTCACGTCCTTGCCCTGCGCACGGAGGTAGTTGCGCTGGCTGTAGAAGTCGTTGTCCGCTAGCAGCTCCAGCCACACCTCGCCATCCGTGCACCCGCCGAGCGACTGCGCGGCCGCTACGGAGAAGAGCACCGCGTAGAAGATGAAGGCGCTCTCGGGCCCCTCCGTCTGCCGCACCGCCACACTGCCGGGCGTCGACGTGTCCGCGACGAAGCAGTAGGACTGATGGAACTGTGGCGAGTTCACGTGCACCGTCGTCGTCGCCGGTGCACCACCGCCGGCGTGCGACCGGAGAAGGCGAGTCGTGAAGCGTGCGTTGACGCCGATGGAGATGCCGACGTTCGCGGGCGTGCGGGACTCAACGATCAGGTACCCGCCGAGGATGAGGACCTTCCCTGGCGCCGACGCCTCCATCTCCGCTCCGCTCAGTCGGTGATGGTGGTGGTGGTGTTGCTGGCTGCCGCAGACGATAGGGGGTAAAGGTGGTGGTGTTGAAGAGCCACTGAATCAGAGATGTGAGAGGGAGAGAGAGGGCTCGGTAGTGATGTCACGCAGATGATGGGGTTGCTGTGCGACAGCAGCCGTGTGTGTGTGTGTGTACGCATGCAGAGAGAGAGGGACAGAGAGGTGCGGAGGGAAGGGAGAGAGAGGAGAGTTGCAGGGAGGAGGGAGACCGGTGGTACACGGCACTGCAGCACAGAGAAGATGCACGCACACGCAAGCACACGCACACACACACACAAGTGGAAACACAAGAGCAGACATCTCTGCCTGTGTCTTTTCTTCGATTCAACAGCGAAACACACCCGCCAACGTCGTCGTTCCGCGGCGCACCCACGCACGCGGCGACGGTCACGCCGCGCACCTCGGCACACGTGGATGCCGGCAACACACAACTGCGCGCCACACACACACACACACACACACACACACACACGTCAACAGGGAAAGAGAGAGAGAAGGAGAGATGCCTGCGCTCTGTTCTTGACTCACTGCTTCGACTCCAGCTGCTTCAGCAGCGCCGGGTCCACAGCGACGGAGCGCTTCTTGCGGCGCGCCGCCGCCATCTCCTCCTCGGTCGGCGGCTCTGTCACCACGACTGCCTCGCCGTTCTCCTCCACCGCGCCGCCCTCCACGTTGATCTGGTGAAGGCGGTGGAGGTAGTAGGCGGCGCACAGGGAGAAGGCACCGGCGCAGAAGAAGAGAACGAGAAAGAAGACGTAGCCGCTGCGGCTTGTGCAGCACCACGCGGCGCAGTCCTTCGTCCCGGGCTGGAGCAGCTCGCACATACCGTTCGCCATACACGGCTCCTGTGCGCACTCGGCGCGCAGAGAGCGGTACCCGCCGCACTTGGCCGTGCAAGACATGGCAGCTCGTTGCGGTCGCCAACGAGCGCACTTGTTTATGTATGTATGTGTATGTGTGTGTGCAGTGGGTGGTGAGGGACGGGGGCTGGAGAGAGAGATGGCCAGTGAGGAGGTGGACCTCCGCTGCTGCGTGTGATGGCGGCGACCCTGATGCACACAGAGAGAGAGAGGAGGGAGGGAGAGAAGGGATGAGAGTAGAGGGTGGGGTTTCATGGCTCACAGGCGAGTCGTGTCAGTGCGTGAAGGTGAAGAAGAGCGCGTGGCGGTGTCACGCACACCTCGACGATGCACGACAGCCAAAGGTGGGCTGCGTGCAACAAAGCAAGAGAAGAAACAGAGAGACCCGATCTCTCTCGGCTCTATCTGCTCTCTCTCTCTCTCTGATCTGCCGGTGGCACCACGACTTGCACCACTGGTGTGACGTGGCGAAGTGTTGTGCGTGTGTGCGTGTGTGCGTGTGTGCGTGTGTGCGTGTGTGCGTGTGTGCGTGTGTTCGTGTTTGTTTGTTTTTCGATTTTGTGTTTCGCGTCCTTATGCATCACTCAAAAAATTATCGAGAAGAGAAGGGACACACACCCTCGTGATGGGGGGTCGATGCGGTGGGTGTCCGCCAGCACAACACACACACACACACAGACACACAGCCATAGACACACAGGTGCCACACGTGTGTGTGTGTGTGTGTGTGTGGCAGGCGCGGAATCTCGGGACGCCAGGACGCTCTCTCTCTCTTTCCACTCCCTCTCTCTCTCCTACTCGAGCACACTGCGTGGGGATGCGACGGGGTGCGGCGGTGGTCTCAGTGACATCTCTGGTCACGAGTTAACTCGAGTGTGACACAACGAGAGAGAGAGAGAGAACAAGAAAACAAGAAAACAAACAAACGTGAGAACGGGGGAGGTGAAGGGACACGGAGACACGAGAGTCGACAGAGAGTCGACAGAGAGGCGGGGGGGGGGGGACGTGGTGATAGACAAGAGGAGGAGTGGGGTGGTGTACGTGCATCTCTTCTTGTCCTTCTCGCTCGCTTCTTCTCCTTCTTTCGTTGCTCCTCCGCCAGCACACAGACACACGCACACACACACACACGATGTACCTGACGTACACTCACTCACGCACACACACACACACACGCACCACACACACAGTGAGAGGCATGTATGTGTGTGTATGTGTGTATGTGTGTGTATTAGAGCAGCCGCTCGATCTCAAGCTTGACCGCCTGCACCTTCGCCGCGACGGGGCTGTTCTCGCCCTGCAGGATGGCGAGCGCCACCACGTTGCGAGAGACCTGCCCTGCGCGGCCGAGCGCCGTCTTGGACGGCACGAAGACGTACGGCACGTTCTTGTCCTCGCAGAGGAGGGGGAGGTGCAGGAGGATCTCGATCGGGTTCGTGTCTCCCGCCAACACGATCAGGTCCGCGATGCCGCGGTTGAGCGCCTTGGTGGCCTCGTTGGCGCCCTTCTTCACCATCTTGGCGTTGCTCGCCTCCTGCACGAGATCGAGGATCGTCTGGCTGAGGCGGTCCGTCGCAAGCGGGAACGCCTTCTCGCTGATCTCTCCTGTCATCTCTCGTGTGTGGGTGTGGAGGCGAGGTGGTGGTGGAGGTGGGATTAAATGGAGAACGTGGTGGTGGAGGGGGGGGACGAGTGTACGAGTACAGTGTAACTGTGGAGGTGTGGAGGTGTGGGTGGGCAGGTGAGACGGAGATGGGAGAGAGTACAAGACGAGTAACAGACGGTGAGCACCGCCATCGATGCATCCATAAACACATACACGAACACTCTAGCGAGTGTAGCAGTCGTCGAAAGGAAGGAGGGGGGGGGGACACGGCGTCGTGGGGACATGTCGCGGTGGCGTTGGTGCAGTGAACAGACACACTCGCACGGAGCCAAGCACCAGCAACAACATGCCTGTCTCGCTTCATACCGTTGCTGTATGTATGTATGTGTGTGTGTGTGTGTGTCTGTAGATGTGTATGTACATGAGTATCAGTTTGTGTTCTTTGCCTGCCACGTATCTGTGGGGCAGGACCGGTGCATGCCGCGTGACGAGGAGGAGGAGGGAGGCGTGCAGAGAAGCGATAAAGCACGTGAGATGCATCGTCGCCGTCATGGTCAGCCTACTCCTCCTCTTCCTCCACACATGCACACACACACACACACAGAGAGGCGTGATGGCGTAGCACACACGAGCCCGCTAAGAGAGTAGAAGATAGTCCGGGGTGTAGGACGATGCGGTGGCGTGCGATGGTACGATGGTACGATGACACGAAGCACACACACATACACATATAGAGGTAGACGACTCGTAAGGGAGAGCAAGCGAAGGGGAAGGGGGAGGGGGAGGGGGCGAGCACACTGTGGTGGGGGGAGGGGAGCGGGGGTCGCGTCGAGGACGGTCCCACGAGCGGCAGCGGGACGCGCGACGGCGTCGCCGGGCTGAGCCCGCCCATCGCCAGAGAAGCAGCAGCGAACCGTAAGAGACAGAGAGAGAGTCCAGAGTCGTGTAGTGCGACGTGGGTGAAGAGAGATGTACATGCGCGGCGTGCGGAACAGATGAAATGCCGAGCCGGTGAGTGAGACATGGTGAGAGAAGAAGAAACAGGAAGTGGCGGGGAGGAGGAGGAGGAGTGCAGCGGATGTGTGCCGTATGCGTGTGTGTGTATGTGTGTGTGTGTGTGAAGCGCGTGCCGCCTCGCCGTGTCAAGGTAGTGAACATGAGTTGTCAACAGCAGGAGCGGTACTCCAAGTGGGAAATTAGAAAAATAAAAATAAAAAAACAGAAGAGCACGCTCTCCGCTGGAACCACAACAAGAAGAACAGCGTGGTGGTAGTGACGGACGTGCAGCCCACACCATCACGGAGGTACACAGAGACACGTGCGCACCTCTCCTTCTCCTCCTCGCTCCCTCCAAACAACAGACGCGTGAATGCGTGGTCAGAGAGCACAACGGAAGAAGACGTGACGTGATGTCGTCTCGTGCGCAAAGAGAGTGACCAGCGCCCACACGCACGCGTGCACTCCCTTCGGACGCCCAACAACAACAGCAAACAAAAAGACGTGTGTATATGACACTCGCGCAACGGCCTCACTGCTGCACACGTGTGTGTGTGTGTGTGTGTGTGTGTGTCACTTGACTGGGACGATGATACTCGACAGGGACCACCTCGGCGGCAGTTTGTAAAAAAGGAGCCGCAGTGGGTTCTGCCGCTGCTGCAGCGACGGGGAGGGGGAAGTGAAGTGAAGGGGGGGGCGAGACAAGCGACGATGGTCACTCGTGTCTTCGACGACGCATGACGCGAGGTTCATACGAGAGAGAGAGGGCCTGTGCGCGCATCCGCAACAGCCGCGCACTGCCGGAGCACCGACGCTCGCCCGACACGATCTGACGCGTGCAACGGAACCCACACAAAACACACATCGACACGGGAGACGTCCCCTTCGCCGTTCGAAGTCCTCCTTCCACAGCCTCCTCCTCCTCCCTCGATCCTCCGACACCGCAGCAGCCCGCTCTTCATCGCGGCCACGGGCGGCACAGGTGCACCGACTCACACGAGGCGGAGCGCAAAGGATATGTGCACACGCACACACCTCTCTCTCTCTCGCTCGCCCTGGGATCGTCGATGCCACAACCGCAGTGTATGACGCCGAGTGACACATGCGTGCTACACAATCAGCGAGGCAGAGTCGCGGCGGCCGTCCAGGATCGCCTGCCACTGGGCGCGGTTCGACGTCACCGTGTCCACGCACCACTGCATCCCGGTGAAGAAGTTGCCCACGATGTCACGGAAGAACTTGCCGGCCACGAAGTCGATGAAGCCGATCTGCCCACGCGCCAGCTCGTTGTTCTTCGAGCGGTCGAACATCGGCAGCACCTCCACGCCCTTCTCCTTCTCCATGTCGCCCTGCCGGTAGAACTCCTCCGTCACGGCCATCGCCCACATGCGCGACGTGGCAAACGGCTTCGTCACGTTCGACACATCACCGGCCTTGATCAGCGTCTCCATCACCAGACGACGGGACTCCTGGTTGTTGCGATCGTAGTTCCCATTCGCCATCTTCTCGAACACCTTCAGCAGGTCGCCGTGTCGGGCCATGTCGGTGGCCAGGACGCAGTCGATCAGCGCCCGGTACGCGTACGCGACGTCGTCGGTGTTCAGCCCCTCGAACACGTCCGCCGCGGGGTCTGACAGGATCTCGATGGCAAGGCTGCAGTGGTGCACCTCCAGCACGGAGTTGTTGCCGCTCGCGCTCGACAGGATGCCCAGCGGCGAGTCCGTCTTGAGGTAGAAGCTGTTGTTCACACCCATGTGATCCAGGTCGTGCACCAGCGCCGTCACCAGCAGCACGTAGCACTCCAGCTCCGTCAGGTACTCCGACGCCTTCCCCACGTACAGGTACGTGTGCAGCGTCTGGCACACGTCCACGACGTGGTAGAAGTTGTGGTACGGCACGCGGCGGTAGCGGCGGCGGCACTGCAGGATAAAGTTCAGCAGCGTCTGCTCGCGGCACCCAAACTTCTGTGGCAGGCCAGTGTTCCACAACAGGTGGTACGCCACACCAGCAGCGGCGTTCATCGGCTCACTGTACCGCTCGCGCACGTCGAAGAGGTTGAACTTCGTAGACGTGAAGTCGTACTCGTTGTTGAAGTCGACCGCCATGACCGCGTCCCGCTCCTCCGCAGTCACCTCAATCACCTTTACGCTCTTGGTGGCGCGCTGGGCGGTGAGACTGTTGCGCTGCAGACTCAGCGCCATCGCCTCCCGACCCGCGTTCACAGCGAACTCCAGCAAGTGGCTGTTGTTGATCGAGATGCCGGCGAAGAGCGAGAAGACCTTGAAGGTGTCCTTATCGAGCGGGGTGAAGGACGTGACGGTGCCGTCGTCACGGAGCTTGTTCACCAGCTGCACCACGGCGAGCACCTCGCCGTTCAGCACGATCGGCTCGCACAGGATTGACTGCGTGCGGTAGCCGAGCTGGCGGTCCACCGTGCTGTTGAAGCGCGCGTCCGCGTACGCGTCCGTGATGTTCTCGCCCACGCCGGACTCCGCCACCGTGCCGGCGATGCCGTGCCCGCACGGGAACCGGATCTCGCTCGCGCTGTCCGCCATCTTGCTGTACAGCTCGTTGCGCTCCTTGTCCAGCAGGAACATCGACGACCGGTCCGCGTTCAGCAGCCTCTTCGCGCCGTGCAGCACGTGCCGCACGATGCTGTCCACGTCGCGGATGTCCGTGTTCGACAGCACCGTCACCACGTCCAGGATCGCGTCGCCCTTCTTCTTCTCCGTCAGCAGCGTCTCGTTGATGCGGCAGTTGCGCAGCGACGCGGCGGCGAACATCGAGAAGGTCTCGAACAGCTCCTCGTCGCGCCGCCCGAACACGCGCGGCAGCCGCTGCCCGCTCTGCGTCACCATGTCCAGCTTGTTGATCAGCTGCGCCACCGCCACGATCGTGCCCTCGAAGGCGATCGGCAGGCACAGGATCGTGCGCGTGCGGTAGCCCGTCACCTTGTCCACGGACCGGTTGAAGCGGTCGTCCTCGTACGCGTTCGGGATGTTCACCACAGCGCCGCTCTGCGCCACGTGCCCCGCGATGCCGGTCCCCGCCGGCAGCACCACCACGTTGCCGTCCTCGAAGTGCGCCTTCAGGCTGCCGTCCGGCTTCACCAGGAAGATGCTGCACCGGTCGCTCTCCGTCAGCATCTTCGCCGTGTTGATGATCGACTGCACCAGCACCGACTCCTCCAGCGTGTCGCGGGCGAGCCGCGTCGCCATGCTCACCATCGCCTCCGCCTTCTGCGTCTCCCACCGCATCTGGTCGATGGAAGTGGCGTTCTGCAGCGCCAGCGCCGCCACCTGCAGGGCGTAACCGAAGTACGGCGTGCTCGTGTCCATCTCCGCACCCTCCACCTCGATGCACCCGACGACGCGGCTGTTGAAGCAGAGTGGGATGTAGGCGGTGCTGGACACCGTCACCGTCGACTTGGTCTGCGCGCAGCGGCCAACGGCGGTGGAGGCGTCTATCGCAGCGACGGTGTCGTTGACCGGGTCGCGCAGCACCGCGTCGTTGGCGTTGACGAAGTGTGTGCGCACAGGACACCCGACGATCTTCGCGAACTCCGCGTTGAGGGTGTTGACGATGTCGATGAGGGGCTGCTGGAAGGTGAGACACCGCTGCGACATCTGCGCGAACTCTTTCAGCGCCGAGTCCTGCGAGGGCATCTGCGTCGGGCGAGCGACGGCAGCGGCGGTGGCGTCGGCAGCCGCGCCGCCGCGCACGCTCTGCATGCGTTGCTGTACATTGGCGAAGGCGGCGGCCTCGGCGTCGCTGAGACGCACCCCGCAGCGCTTGTAGCGACTGAGAATCGAGTCGCACAATGTCAACGCCTCCAGGAGGTGCTCGTCGCCGCTGGGGTTGTGCCCCGCGCTCGCCAGAGACACCATCCCACCAGACCGGCGCTCCCTGCTGCACTCACTTGCTCTCGCACTGTTGCAGCGGCGCGGCACACGGCGACGGCACCGCTCGCTTCTTCGCAGGGGTGGGGTGGTTTGGGGGGGTCACAAGGTGCACTGTGTATGGGCAACCGTGATCGTCTCCGTCAGCGTGTCTGCACCTCCGGCGTGGATACCTGAGAAGACGACTCAGCGAGTGTGTGTGTGTGTGTGTGTGTGTGTGAGGTGGAGAGGGGAGTGCGTCTGTGTGTGTATGTGCAGGCACTGCGAGGGCAGCCAGAGGTAGGGGAAGGGAGGAGGGGACAACACCAGCGAGTGCGTAGAAGCGTGTGAGTCGAGACGTGGCTGGCCTGGAGGAGGGAGAGCGGAACTGGTTCTACCACACACACACACACACACACACACGCACAACGGCAGAGAGAGAGAGAGACAGACGCATGCAGAGGTGCACAGCGACGTGGATGTGGGAGAGAGCAAGACAGAGAGAGTGGAGAGAGAGAGTGGAGAGAGACGGGAACAGTCCTGCGCATGCACCACGTTGTGTCGACAGAGAGTGCGAGCCCGAGCGGAGAGTCTACGGCGCCGACGAGGTGGACTCTGCACACACACACACACACACACACACACACACACGTGCGCGCTGCAACATCGCTGTGCGTTGTACAGGTGCGCTCGTCTCGGCGTGGCTGCCTTGTGTGCCGCGGTGAGAGCCGCTACAGCACAACACCAGCTTGCTGAGTGAAGGAAAGGCGGGGGGAGGGGATGAAGGAGGGCGGCGTGGCGCTGACATGGACAACACACCCGCCACCGATGCGGGACACGTACATCTTCAATATCGGAAGGTGCGAGCAGAGACACTTGAAGCTCACGTGTGTCTGTGCGTGTGTGCACTGTGCCTGCGCTCCCGCGGTGGCAGTGGCAGGCATGTCGCACTCACACATACACACACACACGAGGAGTGCAGACGACGGGGTATGGGGAGGGACGTGGTGTGGAAGCGGTGATCAGCTACATGGCACGAGTAAACAACAGCAAGAGAGAGAGACTCAAAGGTCCACAACACACTCACGGAGCGCGTGGAGGAGAGAGCGGGACGGCCGTGAAGGAAGGGAAGGAGAGGAGGGAGGGAGGAGGGAGGAGGGAGAAGGGAGGTCGTCGCTGTGCGCGCATCGCCTCGAGTGTACATGATGAACATGGAAGACAAACATCGGTGCCACGGCGGCGCGAGTGATGAAGAGGAGAGAGAGAGAGAGAGACAGAGGAGAGGCGCGTGAAGACGCAGTCGCTCCCAGCGCTGCTTTGACGTGCTCAATCGCCACCCGCCACCCCCTCTCTCCCTGTGCGACGCCAAGTGCTGCGTCGACGCAGACACGTGTCTGCCAGGCGGGTGAAGGACAGCGACGGCAACTGGACAGTGCAGGCGCGGTGGAGGGGCTGACCTCGCTGCTGGCGCTCCGCCATGACTCCAGGAGTCGAACCATCCTGCACACCGCTCGCGCTGGGAGAGAGGGAGGGAAGAGGAGAGTGCGACCTGGCACACACACAAACACACCCACACGGACGCGTACGCACACGCCGAATGGAGGGAGAAGGGGAGCAGGGACGAAGAGAACGAAGGGGAGAAGGGATTCCAAGTGAGCTGCATCGACGGACAGGCGAAGAGCGAGACACACATGAAGGTGGATGCAGAACTGCGCGTGTATCCACGCCCGGCTCGGCGTGTGAGCAAGACAGCGCCAGGGACGCACGCGCAAGAAGAGGGGAGGAGAAGGAGGAGAGCGGGGACAGGTGACTGTGCACCTGCGCAGAGAGAGAGGGGAGAAGGGGAAGGGAGAGGGAGAGAGGGGAAGAAGGCGCTGCGTAATCAACACGCGCAGATACACACACACACACACACCGATGCACGCAGCAGGGAGAAAACCGAAAACAGAAGTCCGTGTACGCGCAGAGATGTACGTACATCGAGAAGATCACCATCAACGTCCTCCATGCACGACCACTTGAGAAGCGACCGCATCCACAGGGAGAGCAGATCAGAGGTCGCGCACCGGCCCTGTCCTCTCCCGACCACTCCCCAGACGGTCTCACTGGGTCTCCACGCGTGTATGATGGCTGAGACACCGCGAAGCCAGCCGGAGTTGGGAGAGAGAGAGATTGTTGCGTGTGTGTGTGTGTGTCTGTGAGAAATGAAAAGAGATACACACCTTCCATCTGTACACGCTAGATCATCAGCGATCCGGCGGAGAAGCGGCGGCCGTCCAGGATCGCCTGCCACTGGGCGCGGTTCGACGTCACCGTGTCCACGCACCACTGCATCCCGGTGAAGAAGTTGCCCACGATGTCACGGAAGAACTTGCCGGCCACGAAGTCGATGAAGCCGATCTGCCCACGCGCCAGCTCGTTGTTCTTCGAGCGGTCGAACATCGGCAGCACCTCCACGCCCTTCTCCTTCTCCATGTCGCCCTGCCGGTAGAACTCCTCCGTCACGGCCATCGCCCACATGCGCGACGTGGCAAACGGCTTCGTCACGTTCGACACATCACCGGCCTTGATCAGCGTCTCCATCACCAGACGACGGGCCTCGTCATCCTTCACAAAGCCGGACGTCGCCATCTCCACGAACCGCTTCAGCTCGTCGTTGTGCTTTGCCATGTCGGTGGCCAGGACGCAGTCGATCAGCGCCCGGTACGCGTACGCGACGTCGTCGGTGTTCAGCCCCTCGAACACGTCCGCCGCGGGGTCTGACAGGATCTCGATGGCAAGGCTGCAGTGGTGCACCTCCAGCACGGAGTTGTTGCCGCTCGCGCTCGACAGGATGCCCAGCGGCGAGTCCGTCTTGAGGTAGAAGCTGTTGTTCACACCCATGTGATCCAGGTCGTGCACCAGCGCCGTCACCAGCAGCACGTAGCACTCCAGCTCCGTCAGGTACTCCGACGCCTTCCCCACGTACAGGTACGTGTGCAGCGTCTGGCACACGTCCACGACGTGGTAGAAGTTGTGGTACGGCACGCGGCGGTAGCGGCGGCGGCACTGCAGGATAAAGTTCAGCAGCGTCTGCTCGCGGCACCCAAACTTCTGTGGCAGCCCAGTGTTCCACAACAGGTGGTACGCCACACCAGCAGCGGCGTTCATCGGCTCACTGTACCGCTCGCGCACGTCGAAGAGGTTGAACTTCGTAGACGTGAAGTCGTACTCGTTGTTGAAGTCGACCGCCATGACCGCGTCCCGCTCCTCCGCAGTCACCTCAATCACCTTTACGCTCTTGGTGGCGCGCTGGGCGGTGAGACTGTTGCGCTGCAGCCTCAGCGCCATCGCCTCCCGACCCGCGTTCACAGCGAACTCCAGCAAGTGGCTGTTGTTGATCGAGATGCCGGCGAAGAGCGAGAAGACCTTGAAGGTGTCCTTATCGAGCGGGGTGAAGGACGTGACGGTGCCGTCGTCACGGAGCTTGTTCACCAGCTGCACCACGGCGAGCACCTCGCCGTTCAGCACGATCGGCTCGCACAGGATTGACTGCGTGCGGTAGCCGAGCTGGCGGTCCACCGTGCTGTTGAAGCGCGCGTCCGCGTACGCGTCCGTGATGTTCTCGCCCACGCCGGACTCCGCCACCGTGCCGGCGATGCCGTGCCCGCACGGGAACCGGATCTCGCTCGCGCTGTCCGCCATCTTGCTGTACAGCTCGTTGCGCTCCTTGTCCAGCAGGAACATCGACGACCGGTCCGCGTTCAGCAGCCTCTTCGCGCCGTGCAGCACGTGCCGCACGATGCTGTCCACGTCGCGGATGTCCGTGTTCGACAGCACCGTCACCACGTCCAGGATCGCGTCGCCCTTCTTCTTCTCCGTCAGCAGCGTCTCGTTGATGCGGCAGTTGCGCAGCGACGCGGCGGCGAACATCGAGAAGGTCTCGAACAGCTCCTCGTCGCGCCGCCCGAACACGCGCGGCAGCCGCTGCCCGCTCTGCGTCACCATGTCCAGCTTGTTGATCAGCTGCGCCACCGCCACGATCGTGCCCTCGAAGGCGATCGGCAGGCACAGGATCGTGCGCGTGCGGTAGCCCGTCACCTTGTCCACGGACCGGTTGAAGCGGTCGTCCTCGTACGCGTTCGGGATGTTCACCACAGCGCCGCTCTGCGCCACGTGCCCCGCGATGCCGGTCCCCGCCGGCAGCACCACCACGTTGCCGTCCTCGAAGTGCGCCTTCAGGCTGCCGTCCGGCTTCACCAGGAAGATGCTGCACCGGTCGCTCTCCGTCAGCATCTTCGCCGTGTTGATGATCGACTGCACCAGCACCGACTCCTCCAGCGTGTCGCGGGCGAGCCGCGTCGCCATGCTCACCATCGCTTCGACCTTGTGCGTCTCACTCTCTTTCACCGAGACCGTGATGCAGTTGCGCACGGCAACCGTGACGGCGCGCAGCAGAAACTTGGCGTCGGCGGTCTCGGCGGAGGAGATGCGGCCACTCGGCGCCTCCACGCAGCCGACGAGCTCGTCGCTGAACCACAGTGGGATGTACAAGGTGCTGGCGATGGTGAGCATGTTGTGCGCCTGCGCACACTTGCCGAGTGGGGTGGCGTCGTCGAGCAGCGCAGCAACGCCGTTCACGGGGTCCCAGAGGAGGTTGTCGTTGACATTCATCATGTACGTGCGGACATCTCGGGACTGCGTGACAGAGGAGAGCCGAGCGTTGATGGCCACGAAGACCTCCCGCGGCTGCTTGGATGCGTCGCAGCACTCCTCCACAAACTTGACGACGTCGTCGATGGGGCTGCGCGTCGGCTCCGCCACGTCGTCGAGGCTGCCCAGGAAGGCGTCGCTCGTTGACTTGAGTGGCGCCGCATCGGTGGCGGCGGTGGCGGAGCTGGTGTCCGGGAAGGCGCTGCGCAGCGCCTGGATCGCCTTGAGCTCGCTGGTGGAGAAGGACGTGCCGGTGCGGCGGTAGCGGGCGAGGATCGACTGGCAGAGGGCGAAGGCCTCGCAGAGGTGGTCGGAGCCGGCAGCCCTGCGCGAGGACGGGGTGGGGGAGTGGTAGGACTGGTACATCGTGGCGCAGAAGCCGTGCCAGCACGTGAACACGAGGAGGAAGCGCGAAAGGAGAGCAGCACGAACTGCCGCAAACCGCCGTCGAGGTGGCGGCACCCTGATCCGAGCAACGGTGTGTGTGTGTGTGTGTGTGTGTGTGGAGCGACGGTGCACAGAGCCGCGAGCTGTGATACACAAGAAGGAGAGAGAGAGAGAAAGACTAGACGGAGAAGACGACTCTCGAAACGGCGAGGGGCAGGGACGTGTGTGTGTGCGGTCGGCTGCGCTGTGTGCAACACCGCTGGCACAACCGCGCCGTGTATAGGCGGAGGTGCGAACGGGTGGGGGACGCGTGCGTGTGTATGACGGTGCGAGGCGTGCGAGCAGAGGAAGGACTAGCAGATGGCGGAGACAAGTGCGCTCGCGTCGAGCGTGCGTATGCGTGTGTGCGGGTGGTTGCGGATGACGACGGCGATGGAAGCAGACAAACACCGGTGCTACCGATGAGGAAGACGAGGAGAGAGAGAGAGAGTACAAGAACGACAGGAAAGAGTGGTACTCGCGGTTTGTGGCGCGGCGAGTCGCACGGGCGACGAGGTCGCGCATCCGGCAGGTGTGATGCACCTCCTTTTGCTGTGTGTTGTCTCCTCGGTGTGGCGCAGTCTCTCGTCCCTGTATCGCGTGCCTGCATCCACTGAGGTGCGGCATCGACACGTCCACCCTTGTAGGTGTACACAGATGTATGTGTGCGTGTGCGTGTGTGTGTGTGAGTGTTTTTGTTTTGTGTGCATAAAGTTGTGTGTTGCGTCTATGGAAATGTGCATGTATGGGTGTGTGCGTGTGTGCATGTGTGAGTCTCTGTGCGTGTGCCCGCGACGGTTGAGAGAGGAAGTGTCGTCGCGGCGGCTCCCTCCCCTCCGCTTCTCTTCTCTTCTCTTCTCTCTCTATGCGGCACGTGTGTCTCTGAACTGTCTCCTCGCGCTCCTCCAGCGCACTTTCCACCCTGTCACCCCTCCTCTCACTCCTCTCACTCCACCGAACACGCGGGCAACGTTGGCGTGCCGACAGCGGAGTGGGGAGGCGACGTCATGCCTCTCCGACACGCGAGACGGTGGGCACGAACGGCGTCGCGAGAGACGCCGAGTGGACGGCCCTCATCGCCGCGCCGCCTCAGTGTGCGCCGTCCGCCACCGTCGACTGTGTGAGGGTGGGGGGAGAGAGAAGGAGGGCGGTGTATCCATGGAGCTGCGCCATGACATCGCATGGCCGTGCGGGTACACGGCCGCCTCTAAAGGAAGCTGGCCAGCTGAGCACGGATGTTGTCCACGAAGCTGATCTTGCGGCGGGCGGGCACGAACGGCGTCGCGGGCGACGCTGGCGTCGCCGGCTGTGGTGCCTTGCGTCGCGTGGGAGTGTGCGTCGCGATGAGCCGGCCGGCCCGCGCCGTGTCGGGAAGCATGCTCTCGGGTGTGAGTAGCTGACTGCGTCCTGCGCGTGGGCCGGCCGTCTTCTTCGCCCGCTTCGCTGGCGTCGCGCGCACCGGCGCGGTCGTGGCGGCGACCAAGTCCTCGGCGGTGGAGTCCACATCGTCTGGTTGACTCTCCTCCACGTAGTCCTCCCCGAAGATCGTGTCTCGGTCCTCCTCTGCGCTGTGTGCGTCGGCAGCCATGCGTGCAGCGGTGGGCGCTCTCCTCTCAGGTGTTCGCTTCGCCGCCGCAGACTTGCGATGGGCGACCCGCGTCGCGCGCGCGCGGACTGGCTTCGGCGTCGCTGCCTTCTTGATGGCACGTGGAGCAGAGGCCACCACTCGCTTGGAAACGAGCCGTGCCTTCGCCTTCACCGGCACCACCTTCGCCTTCACCGGCACCATCGCTGCAGCGGCCAGCGCGGGGGCGACCTTGACTCGGCTCATCGCGTTCTGCAGTCGTGATTGATGGACGCTCGTCTGCTCCGCCGCCACCTGCGCCACATCGTACACGGCCAGTTTCCTATTCATCTCCGCCCGACGCAGGATGGCGGCCCGGGTGAGGATGTCGTCGTACACAGACTGGCCCTCGCGTGTCTCTGCGAGGAGGGTGGCGACAGACACGTCGTCGAAGGTCTTGTCGATGCCGTACGTGGCGGGCTTGATCGTGGCGGTGTCGGAGAGCTGCTTCGCGAGGAACAGGCCACAGTCGGAGCTGCGCATCGTGTCGATCTTCTGCAGGCAGCGGCGGGCGCGGAAGTAGATACCATCGGCTGACCGGTCTGTGTCGAGGAGCGTGCGGTAGAGCGGCACGCACGTTGCGCTGCACGGGAGGTCGACCTGGATGCCGCGGAAGAGGGCGAAGAGGCGCATAATCTCGAAACTCTCCCACATCATGCCAGAGCACCGCGTGGCGCAGAACACCTCGAAGAACGGCGCCTCGACGTCTGTGATGGGGGCGAAGCGGTTGCGCACCTCGGGGGACAAGAGCCGGTAGCGATGAAGCACGAACTGCTCCCCCGACGTGGTCACGTTGGAGACGGACAGCGTCTTGGTGATGGCGGCGAAGGCGCTCTCGCGCGTTGGCGCAACAGAGCGCTGCATTTCTGTGAAGGAGTTGAAGAGCACCATGTTGGGACAGGTGAAGCGTCGGAACCGCGCTGTCGCGAGGGCGTTGGAGTGCTTCCGACTCGACACGTACGGCGTCACCTTCAGCTTGGCGTGCAACTGCCTCACATGCTTCTGCGTCATCGCATGCATCGTCGCCTTGGCGATCTGCGCCGTGAACCTCTGGTCGCCGGCGGACAGGAGAAGTCGGTTGCTGCCGAAGAGCCGCATGATGAGGTTGAAGGTGTTGTTCTTCTTCTCCGGGTCGCTGGTTGTGAGGGTGGCACACTGCATCGCACGCCCGTTGTACGTCGCCCGCCGCTGGGCTGACAGCTGCCTCCACATAGCGGAGATGACGCGCATGTTGCTCTGCCCTTCCTTCAACGTCTGCGCCACCAACACGCCATTCTCCTTCTGCAATTCGTGCGCGAAGAGGTTGAACCCAGTCACGATCGAGCGTGCGGCGCACCGCGGCTGCACCGCGCCGGAGGGGCGGAAGTGGCGCATCATCGCCGCTCTGTGGTGGTGGTGGCGGTGGTGGGTTGTCGTGTGTGTAACACACAAGAGCTCGTGAAGGGGGGGGGAGAGGCGAAGAAGAGCGCGACGGCGCTGCCCCGGGTGGTTCGCTGTCGGGGACACCGGCGTACCCCGCGCACCTCGTCTGCGCACCGCAGCGGACGCGCACGCGACACAGGGACGCACGGAGCGAAGGGGAACGGGTGGTGGGAGGCCGGCAGAGGGGAGGAGGGAGGGGGGGCTCTATGAGAACGTTGGCGGTGGCTGGGAGGCGCGTGTGACGCCACGACTGCGTGCGTGTGTGTGTGTGTGTGGACGTGTGTATTCAGGGGACAAGAGCGGATAGAGAGAGAAAGAGAGGTGGAGGTGTTGCACTGCTCGAGCGGTGTCACGTCTCTGGAGTGTGAAGGGAGGTGTGGCAGCGGCAGATGTGGCGTAATGAGCCGCCGCGCTGCACATCGCGCCGTGGGCTCGCACATTCTTCCAGCCTCGCGACTGAGAGGCTGGCGGCTCCGCCACCGCTAAAGGGGGGGGTGCGAGGAGTCCACGCGCTGTCGTGGCGCGAGACAGAGGCAGAGGAGCCAGGTGTGAGTAGGTGTGGGGGAGAGCTGGGAGGGGTGGGTGGCGGCGCCAGTGCTCCGCTTGGGTTGAGTCAGTCGAGCTCTTATCCTGTGCGCCACGTTGTGCGATGACGTCCCCGCAACCGAGATGGACGGACGCCGTAGCACCAGCACCGCCCTCCTCCTCCCACCTTCTCCTGCCGCCTGCGCCTCTGCTGCAACAACAGCAGCAGCAGCAGCAGCGCATGTGTGCTCTGTGGGAGGAGGAGGAGGGCGGTGCTGGTGCTACGGCGTATCCAGTCCCAGGCAGCGCAGCAGTGAGAAGTGCATGCGGTACCAGAGTCGCCCGCCCGGGGTGGACCTCTCCAGGATGAGATCGCGGCACTGGAAGGAGCGGCGGAGACTGTCGCTCGCCCGGAGGCTCGGGAACCACTTCAGGCTGATGTTGTACTCCGTCGCGGTACTCCGCTGCACCTGGCACGACTCGAGCAGCGTCCAGCGCAAGAAGCGGTTGTTGAGGACGAGGGCCGTCACCTCCACACTGTCGCTGTCGCGATGCCGCCAGCTCGAGCCCTCGAAGACGTGCGTGAAGAGCGTCATCAGGAGCAGCGACGAGACGGCCCCGGCGACGGCGCGGGAGAGCCCGTCGCGCATTGACGCGTCGGCGCGCGCGCCGGAGGTGGATGTGGAGGAGGGCACCGCTGCCCGCGGCGGTGGTGGTGGCAGCACCGTAGGGGCACTGCTGGGTGCCGCGCGCGCCGGCGGCGGCAGGGGCGGCGCTGCCTCGTAGAAGCGCGCCGGTGTGTGCAACACACGAGCGATGCGGCCGACCTCCGAGTCGAGGGTGCAGATGGCGTTCCAGTACCCCAGCGCGGGTGCACGTGTGGCACGTCGCAGCTCCCAGTCGTAGAAGACCAGACCGAGGTAGATAGAGACCCATAACCGCGGCAGCAGTCTGTGACTCGCCCGGTTGCGCAGCACGTAGCCGCCCGTGAAGCCGAGAAGGAATCCCGTGTCGGCGTAGCGGTGGTTCATCTCGTCGAGGCAGTCGCACGTCAGCCTCCAGTCGACGTTGTTCATCGGAACGGAGAGGAAGAGGCGGGCGCGGTCGACAATGTACAGGAGACGGAAGAAGTCACGTGCCCGGTCCTGCTCCAGCTGCGTGGCGGCCTCGCTGAGCGAGTTGGAGGAGATCCGCATCGCGTGTGTGTGAGGGGGTTCCACAGGTGACGCCGCGCGCTCCCGGCACGGTGAGTGTGTATGCGTACACGTGGGTGTGTGTGGGTGTGTATGCGTGTGTGTGTGTGTTTGGTGAAGAAGTGCCGGCGCGATGTGCCCCGCCGTCCTTCCTCCACTGCTCCTGCACCACCGCCACACCAGCGCACTACACGGACGGGCAGTCATCGAAGGGGGAGAGAGAGAGAGACGGTGATAGAGCGTGGCGACGGCCTCGCCGGGAGCGGTGGCGACCGACACGTACCGCGGGACATAAGAGACGTGTGCACACGCACACGTCGGGCAGGGCGAGCGCGCGATGAGGAGGAGGAGGAGGGGGAGGAGTCGAGTGCGCCGGCACAGTGCAGGTGGGGCACCAGCAGCGACACCATCTCCGCCGCCCGCCCCCCCTCTCTCTCTCTCCCACGCGCACGCGCCACGGCGCGACCGACACCTCGAGTGTGCCGGCCCGACTCTGGCGTTCTTCGCCGCTCCTCCACTGCGCATTCTTCTCTATGGAACGACAGACACGTAGCAGTCTCCCGGCGAGAGGGAGGGAGGGAGAGGCATCAGTGCACCGAGGGACTGGACCCAACCACCTCACGTTCCCTTCCACAGACACACAGACACACAGACATACGGGGGAGGGAAGGGGGGGGAGAAGACCGTGCTTCATCACGAGTGCGGAGAGTAACAGAGTAGGGTGGCGCGCGGTTGAGATGCACTAGTGCCCAACGAGCTCCACGATGCCTTGCTGGATGAGCGGCTCTGCCTCCTCGAAGCTGAGGAAGAGTTGATCGCCGGCGTTGATGATGATGGTCCTGCCGCTGACGGCGGAGCGGAACTCGTAGTGGCAGCTGCCGCGGACCTCCAGCTGGTGCACCGATGGCGGTCTCCACAGGTACGCGCGCAGGTCGAGTGGGATGTCGAAGGAGGTCATGTACTCCACCATGGTGGCTTGGTAGTCCGACAGGTATGCCGCCTCCGCGCTCGACAAGGTGCCCTCCAGCAGATTGTCTCGCACGCCCCACCACGCCTTGGCGATCTGCTCCTGTCTCCACATCAGGTACGTGACCACGCAGCGCTTGTCGCGCAGATACTTGGCGCGGTGGTATGCGATGGAGCTCGCGTAGTAGGGCTCTGAGGAGTCGGCGTAGGGGTTCGCCGCGATCGACTCCGCGCAGCCGTAGGAGTCGTTCATGCGCTCCACCACGGCCCTCACCTTCTGCTCGTCCACCGGCCCCATAGAGCCGCCGCTCGCGATGAGAGCCCGCAACTCACTCAGCAGCTCCGCTGACGCGTCCTGCTTGTTACTACGCATGCGTGCAGGTGCGTGCTGCAGAGGCGCTGCGCGGTGATCGCCACCGGCGCACACACGCAAACGCGTGAAGATGGAGAAGAGAAGAGGGGAGAGGAGGTGGGACGGGAGTGGAGGTGTGCAGAGTGACGAGGTGGCGGAGACGCAGACAGCAAGGCGGCGCACGCACTGGAAACACTCGTCGGTCTCCATAACGACGCCTCCAAGGCCGATCTCCGCGAGCGCGCGACAGAGGCCGGGGTGTGACGGGGACATCAAGGATGCCCACTCACAGTCTCGAGAGCATCCTCTCCCCATGAGTGTGCATGTATGTGTGTGTGTGTGTGTGTGTGTGTGTGATGGCCGAGGAGGACAGACACGAACGCTGCTGCTTTCCTTCCCGCGCACGGAGAGGGCGAAAAAAAAAAAAAAAACACACAAACACACACAATAGAAGTCGAGGGAAACACGAAGAGGAAGAGAACGTAAACTACGGGGGGAGAGTCGCGCGCGCGCGCACGTGTGTGTGTGTGTACGTGTATGTGTGTGTCTGTGTATGTGTATGTGCTCAGCGTGCAGAAGATCAACACACGGCATCGGCTGCATGTTTCCGCAGACGACAACACACACACACACACACACACACACACACACACAAGCACCGACACATACGTGCTGTGCGTGTGTCTGAAACTAAACTCACCGTGCGAAGCGCACACGAGTCGCTGCGAGGGAGAGAGAGAGATAGAGAGAGGGAGGGGGGAGAGGCGCCGAGGCGCACAGTAGAGCCCCTGCAGGGAGGAGGGAGGAGATCGAGGGGAGGAGGGGAGGAGGGGAGGAGGGGAGAGAGGGGGGAGGCGCCACCGCGCACGCCTCCGCACGTCAGCCACTTCCCTCTTCTTCCCTCAGCTGCACGCGTGTGTGTGTGTGTGTGTGTGTGTGTGTCTGTGTGCATCACTGTTGGGAGGAGATAAAGAGGGTGTTCCTGTCGCCACGGCTCCGTGCCCGACACGCTGCTGCAGCGCTATTTGCCAAGTACCATGGCACTCACATGCCGTGTAGCAGCAGCAGCAGCAGCCGATGCACGCAGTCGAGTAATGAGACCCACTACTCGTGTAGCCCCACTCTCCCCTTCCCCCACCCTCTCCCTCCCCTCTCGTCTCCTCCATCTGCCGACCTCGCCCGGCGCCTCTCTCGCATTCTCTCTCTCTCTGTATCACCAATCCACTACCTTACCGCACGGACTTCGGCTTCCCCTGGTGGCTCGGCGTCTCGATCTGCTTCTTCGCGCCGGCGCGCTCGTGGTGCGCGTCCTCGTACTCCATCGCGATCTCCTCCGCGCGGTCACGCGGCGGGACGTGGTCGCTCTCCTCGTCGTGCTGCTTCGGCGGCATGGTGGCGCGGAGTCGACAAGAGATGATAGTAATAGAAAAGAAAAGAAGAAGGGGAGGGGGGCACAGTCGAGTTGACTTGGCAACGGGAGGAGCGAGTGCAGCTGTTGTGATCTGATGCGCGAGTGGGGCACCGGAGGGTGACGTGGGCGTCGAGTGGAAACGAGAGAGAGAGAGAAGGAGCGGCCGCAAAAGGTGAGGGTGTGGAGGCATGTATAGCGATGTGCATGAGGAGGCGTGCAGCACGCCCTGCTCCTTGTCTGAAGCGACGAGCAGGTTGTGGGCCGCCTCACCCCACGCGCGGATGGGAGGACAGCGTGGTCCTGTCAGCGTGGCGCAACATCGGCACCGCATGTGCAGGGTGGAGGGGGAAGGATGAGATAGCTGAGACGTGCATCTGCACGAGGTACAGACATTCGTGTTGGTGGCGACGGAGGTCCCTTCCCCCCCCCCCGTCGCACACATCGCTCCATGAGTCGGTGCCGGGTCTCTTTCTCGAAACACGCACAAACACACGCACAGAGAGAGAGACGAGCACACAGCCGCACGGAGAGAGCGTGCTAGGGTGTGATGGGAGGTCGCTAGAGCACCAGCAGCTGATGGCTGGCAAAGGTGCTCAGCGGCCCCACAAAGAGCACGCAGAACACGAACACAGCTGTAGCGAGAAAGATGGAGCAGGGCAGCGCCGGCAGCGCACGCAGCGAGCTGCGGAACAGCAGGAGAGACAGAAGTGTGCCCACCATGCCGGCCAATACGCCAAGGAGGCAGAAGCCCCACACCACGAAGCCTGAGAGCGAGGCGCGACCAACGAGGAGGCTGTAGAAGATGAAGTCGCCGAGGCCGAGCTTGAATGGCGCGGCGTGCTGCACAGTCGCCACGAGGACCTCGGCTGCCGTCGGTGCAGCACGAGAGGCACGTGTCTCTGGGGTGGACGCATGGTCCCCCGCCTCTGCCTCTGCCGGTGCCGGTGCGGACGCCTGCACGATCGGGACAACGTTGTGTGCGCTGTCGTAGATGAATCCCGGTATGGGCTCGTTGCGCTCCTGCGCTACCTTGATGAGCCGATGCAGCGGCCCCTGCCTCCACATCACCGCCACGATGTCGTACGTCGCGACACAGAGCAGCAGTGCCCACGTCGTCCACTCGGGCAGCGCGGTCAGCGACCAGGCGATCAGGACGGAGGCGATAACCAGGTACACCTGCGCCACGGCGGGGTGGGAGTGGTAGAAGAGGGTGATGAGTCCCACCGCCCCGAAGTTCCACACGAACACCCCCATCGAAATCGCGTTGTATGGGATTTGGAAGTACGTGCAGAACAGATCCAGCCAGACCCACTGGAGCAGGAAGAACATCGACATCGCCGACAGCGCGAGCCACGCGTACAAGAGGCACTGCAGATGGAAGTGATACAGCGCCACGATGGCGAACGTGACGAGCACGATGCAGCCCACCACGATGAGGGCCGCCAGCAGCGAGTAGGCGAATCGCGCACCGACGCCGTCCGCGTCATCCTCGTTCACCACCACCGACAGCGGCGGCGACTGACTGTTCACGTAGATCGGGGACAGACACGCGACGCTCCACACGACGGCGAGCATCGTGGCCGTCACTGGCACCACCAGCGACACAAAGCGCACGCCGACACCATGCGCGAGGCGTGCGTCGTCCAAGAGGGGAGCGCTCGCCATGGCGCAGCGCCGTGGATGGACGAGCAGAGGCGGGAGGCGAGGGTAGGGGAGGGAGAAGGAGAAGAGGGAGAGGGTGCGCGGCGCTGCGTCACGCGCACACACGAGCCCGCGAACCACCGCACGTGCGAAGCTGTGTGAACTCAGCAGAGAGAACAGGAGGAGAGGAGGGGAGAGGGAAGGCGGGAAGAGTAAAGGGAAAGTCTGCCAGAAGAGGTGCAGGTGGAGACAGAGAGAGAGTGTGTGTGTGTGTGCAGAGGCACCACCCTCGACGTGGGGAGTGGTCTGCGTGGACACGTGCACGGGCGGCGCCGGCTGCTGCTTCGGTGGCTCTTGTTTTCTTTGCCAGACTACGGCGTGCACTTGGCCATGCGGGAGGCGTCGGAGAGGGGGCGGGTGTTGCAGTCGATGGCGCCATCGCTGGCTAAGGTGAGAGGGAGGGAGGGAGGGGGGTGACTTAGGGGAACAGTGTGAAGAGATGGACTAGGCAGCAGCAGATTGGATCGCGGCTGCACCGTCGGCGCCGCCGCCGCAGCATGCGCTGATGGACGGCGATGGCTCTGCGTCGCCGGCGGCGGCTGCAGCTGCAGCGCTCTCCAGGTGTCGGCGCCGTCGATTGGTAATATGGCGCTGCTGCGCTGGATCGAAGCCCTCGGCGGGCGAGTCGGCCAGTGCCCACGTCGGCGTTGGCAGGAGGTAGTCCTCCGGGACCATCTCCGCGGCTCGTGCGGGGTCCTGGATGATGTCAGCGAACTTGTCGAAGTCGATCCAGCTGTGGACACGGCCGTCCAGGACGAAGCGCTCGTGCGCCAGGAGGATGCAGCCGGAGTGCTCGTGGACACTCGCCACGGTGTACTGGCGTCCGTCGCCGATGACGTCGCAGAGCCGCTGCGCGAAGGCCTTCATCTTTTCCCAGGCTGGGACGTTCTGGATGCGGAGGATGGTGTTGTGGTTGCCAGAGAAGGCCGGCGTGAGGCGCTTGATTTCGATGAAGTGTGGCTGGCCGCGGTCGAAGAGCTCCTTGTACTCGGGGAGGTTCTCCGGCTCCATGTTGAACCCGTCGATCATGGTGAGCCGGAAGACGGTGCGGTGCTTCTTTGCCCGCATGCAGTTCACGCTCTCGTTGAAGCGCTCCCAGTAGTCCGGCAACACGGGCCGGTCGAGGATCTTCATCGTCTTCTGGTTCGGCGCGTCCACGCTCAGGTAGAGCTGCGTCACCGGCGCCAGTCCGCGGATCGCGTCGGGGAACTGGCCGTTGTTGACGAGGAAGGACGACATGGAGTGCTCGTGCAGCAGACGGAGGAACTCGTTCACGTATGGGTACATGATCGGCTCGCCGACGAGTGACAGCGCGCAGTGGCGGGGCGCCAGCGCCTCCTCCAGCGCCTCCTCCGTCACACCGGGCATTCCGCGGACGCCGTTGATGAGAGCGCGGTGGCTCGAGAGCATTCCCTCGACGATCTCCTTCGGCTCGTCCACCATCCACTTCCACTCGGCCGCTGTTGGGTTGGAGTTGAGGCGCCAGCAAAAGACACAGTTGTTCGCACACGCCATGCTCGGTGTCGCCTCCATGCACCGGTGCGACTTGATGCCGTACATCGTCCACTTGTAGCAGCCACCGCGGCCACGCATCATCGACTTCTGCCAGCGACACAGCTTCACCGCGCTGTGTGTGCCGACAAGCGAGTACATGGTGCCCAACGCCTCCCGGCGCTTCTCCGACAGCATCGGGCGGCACCCCGTTGCGGCCCCCTTCTGCATCTTCGACGACAAGGAGACGAACAGGCTGCGGAGAGAGTCGACAGGAAGAGGCACGCCTTCCGTGGACTGCGAGACCAGCCACGCGAGACACAGCGGTGCTACGAGATGCAGAGGGAGAAAGAGCGGCCGCGTGATACAGTCGTGGGGTGAAGAGTGGGAGAGGAAGGGGGGGATGTGTTGCAGAGTGCGCACACGAGACGAAGATGGTCGAGAAGAAGGGGGCCACGCTGTCTTCTTGCTCTTCTCTTCCTTGGGGGCGTGCAGCTGTGGAAAGAGAGTGAAGCAGGGTGGGAGAACGTCGTTGCACGCCCCTGCAACCCTGAAAGCGCGATGCAGCAGATGTGCGGAGAAGAGGACCGCAGCTACGGAAAGCGGGGGGGAGGGGGGGGGGTTCCCTCCTCAGTGCACCGCATGTCTCGTACATGTGTTGTTGTTGTTGTTCTGGCGGGGGAGGGGGAGAGGCGCTTACGGAGGCTCACTCCCCTCCCTGCACATGTGCACAGCCACGGAGTGCACACACTAGTGACATTTGGCAGGAGAGAGGAGGAGGAGGAGGGGAGAGTGCAACCACGTGGCGCGTGCGTCTAGGAAGCAAAACACACACACACAAAGTAAAGGAAAGAGAAGCAGTGAGCCGCGGTGTTTGGGGGGGGGGGGAAGGGGCAGGCTGACAGCAGCGAGTGCGTATCTCGTCCCGCATCTCTTCTCTATGGCGTGCGTGGGGGATGTGCGTGTGTGTATGTGTGTATGTGTGTGTATGTGTGTGTAGAAGCGAGATGAGCCCCTCGCGTCACTGCCTTCCCACCGTCAAGAGGAGCGGAGGAGGTGGACGACACGGATGGAGTTCCGCTGGCGCAGGGCGGCGTTCGGCGGGTGTCGCGGTGGTGGACTGGCAATGGGGGTGCTGAGCTGGCTGGAGGCCGCCCACCGCGCGTGATGGGCGCGGGTGCCCTCGGGCGTGCACTTCGGGTGCTCCAGCAGCTGTGCGCGTAGCGCCGCGGTGCGCTCCTTTGGCGACAGGGTCTGAAGGTACCGGACATCGTACTTCACACTGGTAGCGGGGAATTCGGGTGGCCCCGGTGGTGTGCAGCGCGCCTGCGCTGCGGCGGGGTGCGGAGTACTCCAGCTCAGCGCCAGCTGGACCTCTGTGAGGCCCGTAGCTGGGTCGATGGCTTGCGCGCCGTACGGGGCGCGGGCGGACTCGCCGCACGGCGGCGCCGCGGGGTGGTCAACGCGGATGTAGTCGCTGCGAGTCGCATCCAGCGCCAGCGGTTTGGTCCCGTGTCGAAAGGGCAGAAAGTCTGTCCCTCCCGCGAGCGCACGCGCGCGTGCCCGTCTGCTGTGCTCGACGGACTTGAGCGTCTTCTGCGTCTCGAACGGGGGCGGGTTGCCGCGGAAGTCGACCTTGCAGCGCTCGTTCAGCCACTGCAGCTTGGCCAGCGTCCGCTCCTGCGACTCTCGCTCCTCGGGGTTCATGCTCGCAGCTCCGCTGCTCGGAAGCAGCAGCCGTAGAAAACAAGTCGATTTCTGGAGAGGGGTGGGGATGGTGGTGATATGGCGAGGTGGTGAGGTGGGGGCTCTCCACAGCGCCTGGGGCAACGGTCTCGGATGCAGGCACGCCGGATGCGTCGCGATGAACACACGTGGAGAGAACGAGACAGACCGAGAGAGGTGAGGAAGGATCGCCACAGGAGTGTTGTTGTTGTCGGCGTGCGCGTCCAGGTGTTCCGCTGCGGCTCCATGACGCCCACAACAACGCGGCCGACACTGCGAGACGCCCACGCGACGACGACTCGTGCAGGCACGCCGGCTGGCCCACCGTGTGGACGCATCGTCACACTGTGTGTAGTGAGTGAGGATGAAGGGAGGGAGGGGGGAGAGAGGCGTGGGAGGCACTGAGGTTGCGCTTGCGGCAAGTCATACGCACCCACACACACACGCGCGCCAACACATGCGTAGGAAAAGCAAGTAGTAATAATGAAAAATAAAAAAAAAACGATGCAGCCGCCACGTCGCAAACAGGGATTCCAGGACACATCCCTCACATGCCTTCAACCGAGCCAGAAGGACCGTGCAGCCCCCCCCCCTCTCCCTGCCACCCCTCTTCTCAAAGAAAGAGATGGGACTCCCCCGCGGCGAGGCGGAGGACGGACGAAAGGAGGGAGGGAGGGGAGAAGAGGATGGGACAGGGAGCGGCTACGGTGCGGACACACCACTACCCAACGCTGCGGCGCACGGCGCGCACACCGGCTGTGGCGTCTTCCACCGCGACTCCGGGATCACCCTCGTTGACGTGGCGCAGGGGCCACACTGAATGTTGCCGCAGTTGCGGCAGAATCCCTTCCGCCGCAAAAGTCCAAACGGCCGCTGGCACGTTGTGCACGCCGAGGCGCGCGTCTCATCCACCCACGGCGTCTCGCGCAGCCAAAAGTCGGCCACGTTTTGGTCCGCAACGGTGGCTAGGTTGACGGACGCCAGGAAGGGGTGTCGCTTGATCTCGCTCATGCCGATGCGCGCCTTTGGGTCCTTCACCAGTAACCGCCGGATGAGGTCCTTCGCGTCGGCGTCCATGTCGTCCGGGAAGTCCGGCTCCTTCTCGAGGATGGTCTTGATGAGCAGGTACTGCGTGGATGCGTCGAAGGGGCGCCGGCCCACGAGCATCAAATACAGCACGCAGCCGCAGCCCCAGTAGTCGGACGCGCAGCACGTGTAGCTGTTCTCCAGCAGCTCTGGTGACATGTAGTACGTGGTCCCGCAAAAAGTCTGCGCGCGACCGCTGCCGGCCTCCTCGCCCGCCGCCTTGTCGTTCGCCGACTCGCACGTGACGGCGGTGCCGAAGTCGATGAGACGGAGGTGCTTCCCGGCGCTGAGCATGATGTTCTCCGGCTTGATGTCGCGGTGGATGACCGTCAGCGGCCGCACCGCCGGCCCACCCGGCCCTGCATTGCTTCGCTTCTCGCCGTGGTGGAGGTAGAAGATGGCGGAGAATAGCTCGGCAATGGCGTGGCGCGCTGCCTCGAGGGGGATGTGCCCCCGCCTCTCAATGTGCTTGAGCAGTTCACCCCCATCGCACAGCTCCGTCACATACAACAGGTCCTCCGTTGTCTGCATGGAGGCGTAGAACTTGACGATGTTGGGGTGCTCGCACATGAGCAGCATGCGCGTTTCCCGCCGCGCCACCTCCGCCATGCGGGCGCGCTCTTCATCGGTCGGGGCATCCAGGATGGACCGCTTCGAGATGAACTTGACGGCGTAGCGGACATTCGTCGGCCTGTGCAGACCGATGACCACCTTGCTGAACGCTCCCGTGCCCAGCGGCGGGCCGAACTCGAAGTCCGCAGCGGACATCTTGACTGGTGGCATTGTCGCGTCGTCCTCGTGTATACATATATGTGTGTGTATGGATGTGTGTGTGCGTGTGCACCAAAGCGGCGTTCGCTGCCGCTTTCACTCGCTCCGACACGAGTGCACGTGCAGAGCTGGCGCAGAGGCGCGTAGACGGCAACCGGGAAGGGAGAGAAAGAGAGAGACTTGGCGTACGGCAGCGAGTACAGTGCACCGACCCTCCCCGACCCAACACGGTTGTCTATCGTGACGCAACACGGTGACAGTGCCACTGCCGGCGTGCGACACCTCAGGACGCCGTGTGGCTCTCGAACAAGAGAACGAGAGTGAAGACAACGATCAGGAACGAAGAGAAGGAGAGGGTGGAGCGGAAGGAGAGCAGACGACAAAGTGGGGGAGCGCGCCGCGCCTTCTCCACGATGATACCCACCTCCACCCCACCGTGTTTCGTTCCCCGCTGCGCGCACCTCAATGGGGGGAGGGGGGGGGCGGGGGCGGGGGGCGAAGGAGGAGGAGGGGTGACAGCTCAAAGCGCGAACAGCTTCCGAATGATGCGGCGAGGAGGAGAGACGACGAGGTTTGGGGGGGGGGGGGGAAGGACACGATCTGCACATCTGGCAGCAAAGATGCATGCCAGTTTGGGTCTGTAGAATCCGCAAACTCGCACAAGCGCAAGGGACCGCCTCATCCGCGAGTCCCTTCTTCTCTCTTTTCCTCATTCCTTCCCGTGCCAGTCGCGATTTGTCCCACAGTTTGCACCTCCCCAGAGAGAGAGCGAGAGCGAGTAGCCGAGTGCGCGACGATGGTGGTGTTTGTGGTGGTGGTGGTGAGGAGGAAGGAGGGATGGTTGAAGACGAGAAGTGTGGCGTGCGCCGCTCTATTCTAGCGCGCTCTATGGTGGACGACAGCGTCTGCGGTGTAGACAGGAGAGGAACGAGTGAAGCAAAGAGGCGGCTGGAGAGAGGGGAGGAGGGGGAAGGAGGGGAAGACGAAGCAGGGAAAGAGCCTCCGCTCCCTCCTCTCTCTCGACACGGTGTAACACACACACACATATATTTATACGACAGTAGCAATACAAAACATGCATGTCCGTGGTCGGTTCATTCCGCTGGCGCCTCTGGGACCGTGGCGGTCTCCGCACCGCCTTCGCCATCGGTGGTGGTGCACGAATCCACTTGCATCCGTGCGTCCCACTCGTCAATGGCTGCGCGATCGCGCCGCTCTGGGCCGCCGCGACCCTGCCTCTTCGCCTTGGCGACGATCAGCTTGAAGTACTCGTAGACGTCCGCACAGCGGAGCCAGTGCTTGTACTGCTGATAGCACGTCTCCGACGCCAGCCGCTTGATGGCCCGCTCCGTCGCGTAGTTGAGCTCGCTGAGGCAGAAGGCGATGTTGCGTGCCACGGCCAGCTTCTTCTTGCTGCGCTCCGAGAAGGACTCGAAGCGCTGGCACAGCCGTTCAATCAGCGAGTCCGTCGGCTTGTCCCCCTCGACGCGCTCCAGAAGGGTGCGCATCGCCAGCTGAAACTTGTCCAGCGGCATGAGACTGCTCAGCTGCGTCACCAGCGGCGGGATCAAGTTGCCCGTCTTCTCCTTCTCCTTCGTTGCCAGGTTCTGCACAAAGGTGATGGCGTTGTGTGCGATCGTCTCGTCGGGGTCCGCCACCAGTTTCACGATGGAGTAGAGGTGATCGCGAATGCGCAGCATCTCGCCCAGGACGAGGTGCGAGCACACCTGAATCGTCACAGCGCGCACACGGACATCCTCGTCGACAAGCAGTTTGAAGAAGCCGGTTGTGGGCACGCTCAGGTAGGGCCCGAGGAGGTTGGGGTGCACACACGCGAGGTCGCCGAGAGCGATCACCACGTTCACCTTCGTCACCCACGACTCGCGCTTGTCGGCAACGATGGCGAAGAGCAGGCTGAGATGCTCAGCGCAGAAGCCCTCGTTGACGATCATGTACTGGCACAGGGCGAGGACAGCGCAGATGCGCTCAAACGGCTTGTCAGCGTAGAACGCGGCCTTCTTCCGACACGTGGCGACGATCACGTCGGCGAAGCGCGCCCACACCGAGCCGGCCGATATGATCGCCTGCTTCCGCCTCGTCGCCAGCTGCTGGATCTCGTGCCGACGGAACTCGTGCGAGCCAAGCCCCAGCTCTTTGTGCATCGAGTCGGCCTGGTCCCTCGCCGCCGGCGAGGCGGCCGCTGCCCTCGCGGGCTCCTCCATCGCCTTGAGCTCCGCCTTCTCCGCCGCCTCCACCGCGACGAGCTGCTTCAACGCCGTGTGCCCCAGCAAAAACAAGCACTGCGCCTTCCGATTCGGCTGCGTCTCGAGACTGTCACACGACCCGTAGTACTCGAGGATGTAGGTGTACACCGCCACTGGAGTCTCGCACAAGCTGTGGATGGCGTTGACCGCGGCCTCCGCAAGCACCATCCACGACGCCACCCCCTCCGTGCGGCGGCAGAGGTGGTTGACAACGTGCCGCAGAATAGGGTGCCGACAGACATCCTCGTCGGCCGCGATGGGGCGAAACTGTGGATCCAGCGCCTCGCTCTGCGAGGCAGCGAACACGTACGACAGCAGCACGTTATCCTTGTGGCTCTCGGAGCACAGGAATTCGGCGATGCTATCCTTGCGCGCGCGCAGGTCCTTCCAGACGTACTTGCTGAGCAGACTGTAGATGCGCATGGCGACGCGCCGGTCGCCATCGGTGGCCTCGGCGTCTATCGAGCCCTCTGCAATGCTCCACACCGCGTCCACAAACTGCGCAGACAGGTGCCGCGCAAATGCCGGGTTCACCTTGAGCAGCCCAAAAATGCGGTCCACCGCGCTCACCTCGCCCTCAGAGGCGTAACGCAAGAGTCCGATCAGCTTCTGCGCGCTGGCGGCCACGCGCGTGCCCGCGGAGGCGGTGACGCGACTGAATGCGTTGAAGACGACCTCAGTGAACGCATCGCGAACGGCGAACTGGATCTTCATCTCGCCCTCGAAGACCATCACGAGCACCTTCAAGAATGCCCGCTCCCCGCCTTCCACGCGGTACTCTGAGCAGACGACAATGAGCTTGATGGACTCGATCACATCCCGCTCAGTTCTGCTGTCAAGCAACACACACGCATACTCCAGCGCCTGCTTGATCAACTCCACAAAGCAGAGCGTGTTCTGGTAAAAGACGATTCTGTTGACAGCCGCCGCTTGCCCGTCAGACATGGCCGGTGCCTCCGCGCCGGTCACCGGCGCGACACTGACGGCAGTGGCGGCGGCGGTTGTCGACGGCACATCCTCGTCGCTGCCTCCGAGCGGGTCGTCGAGGGCCTCCGCGACGGGCTGCAGCTGCGCCTTGGCACGCTCGACCTCTCTCTCCATCGCCGTCGCGTCGTCAAAGCACGACGCGCCGTCGCGGAGGGCCTCCGCCACCTTGCCCTTCACAAGCGCGGTGTTGAGAACGTTGCCGAACCAGTTCTTACGCAGCACGCACGATATGACCGTCATGGCAGCATCGCGGACGAGGTAGTTGCGGTCCTCCAGACGACCAACGAGAGCCGTCATCAGAGCCAGGTGATAGCGCTTCGGCACCGCACGGCTCTCCACCAGGCGCTCCCACGTGTGAAGCACATAGTTGCGCACAAACGCGTTGACGTCCATGATGCGAAAGAGCAGCTCGTTGAGGTACGAGTTTCGCACCGCGTCGTCGGCGGCGTTTCGCACGTGCCCGGTGTAGCGTTGGAGTACCATTTCCGCTAGGCATGTCACGGCCGCCTTCCGCACGTCATAGCTCTCGCTCTGCAGGACAGGTGTGAGCAGATCCGCCATGCGCACCACCACAGTGATGCTGCGCTTTGCCACCTCCGCGAAGAAGCACGCCACGTTCTTTGCAGCAGTAGGGTCGTTCGCAGCCTCGTAGAGCGCCGAGCGAGTCATCGTTTCAAAGACGGCGCGCAGGAGTTGATCGCGGAACACGCCGCTCGTTTCGCCCTGCTCAATGTCCGAGACGAGCTTGGAGAGGAAGAGCGCCGCGCTCTCCGACTTGAGCGATAGCTCAACTAGTGGGGCGACGAGGTCAGACGGCCTTGCGCCGCCACCCTTCGCGAGTACGCAGCCGCTCGCGCGTGCAAAAAGCAGCGCCAGCGCGCCGCCGACCGACTGAGCGTCCCCTCCAATGTTCTGCTTCAGTGTGACCATGTGGAGGCACATCCTCAACACCACATTCAGCGTCGCATCTTCTATGTGGCCGCACGGCCACAGCTGCAGCACCTCTGGAGAGCACAGATCAACGAGAGCTGAGAGCACCAGCTCCCGCCCGTCCATGTCAACGCCGCTTCCGTCGTCGCCAAAGCTCCCGTCTATGTCGCGCCGCTGGCGCTTCCGGTGAGACCGCTGCTGGGACAGACCGCTGACGGTGTCGTCATCGTCGAGCGGCGCTACAGATAGCAGCACGTTGCACGTGAGGAACACATACATTTTGAGGGTGGAGCGCAGGCACACATCCAACGTACCATTTTGAGCACCGCCGACGCGCTGCTTTTTCAGGAAAGTCACGGTGACCTGAAGCAGCTTCTTCAGGCGCTCGCCAATCTCATGGCATATCTTGTGCCGCGCCACCCTTGTCACCACAGCCGAACGCCTCGACTTGTCGTGAATGGCCTTGACGTACGAATAGAGCGGGAAAAACAGATCGGCCTTCGTAAAAAGCGCAGTAGGCGCTTTCTCGTGATGTAATGCGTCGAACAACCGCGTCAGGTCGTCGAGTTGCTGCCGCTCGGGAACGTCGAACTCACACACGGCGTCGACACGATAGCTCGCCGGACCAGTTTTTACCCCATCCTCCAAATCAGCGACTTCATTGGGGACGAAGAACTCTGCCAGCTCGGTCATGAGCAGTGCGCAGGGAAAGGGCAGCGCAAACGGCTCTTTCCATCCAAGTCTCGCGTCTTTTTTTTTTTTTTTTCCTTGGCGCACTCGTTACTCGTTCCAGCTTCAGGAACCTGCCGCTAGTGAGCAAGAACAAATAAAGAAACAAAAAAAAAACACCAAGGGCAACCTTGGTTGTTCACACAGAGTTTTTTTTTTTTTTTTTCCGACAGACAAGAGAGGGAAGCCGCTCTCTTATCTCTGGATCTTGTCCTCCTTCCACGTATCTGTGGAGGCAGGCACCAGGACCACAGCAGTGAAAAGTCGCCGAGAGGTGAATGCGGAAGTTATGTACAGAAGAAAGATGCATGGGAGGCAGAGAAGATGGGAGAAAAGGTCTGATTGTGGAGCTGTGGCTCTCCCATCGGGAATAGCGAAGGCAGAGTACGGACCCAGCCTCTGCTCTCCCTTCTATAGCTTTCTTTTTTTTTTTTTTTTCACTTCCCTCTCGTCGGGCTGCAGACTTTCATTCGCTCATTCCTTCTTCTTTTTTTTTTTTGGTTTCTTTTGTGGAGCGCCTGTCTTGATGCACGGAGGCACGATGAACACCCACCCTTTGCATCAGACGCGGATCTCCGCGTTCGCACGATCGCTGAGGAAAAGGCACGGAGAGCAACGCGCCGTGTCGTCTTTTCTGCGAGAGAAAACAAAGTAGAGGTAGGCATCATGCGAGTCACCATTCTACGGGGGAACGACCCAGAAGAGATGAGGCAAACCATTACGGCACGCAAGCGACTGCCTTCAAGGTGGCGAAAAAAAAAACTCGATGGAGCTGAGAAAATGAAGGGAGGGCAAGAGAGGGGAGAGGCGAAAACGTTTTCAAACAACAACAAAAAAAAAAGTTGTGCTAAAACGCGTGTTCTCGCTTCTATCACACGGGTGTGAAATAGAGAGAGAAAATAGAACACCATAGCGAGGAAAAGGCACACACAGGGTTTTTTTTGGTTCTTTTTCTGAACAGCACACACACACACACACTTTGGTAGCTTTTGAGTCTTGGACACCAACACCCGGGAGTTGCAACTTGTACGGGCACGTGTGCTGTCACGGTGATGAGAGGCGGATTAGCTCCCCTTCCCACCATCGACCGCGTAAAGGGATCGACCCAGAAAAAAAAAAAAAAAAAGGAAGGGGTAAAACAAACGCAAAAGGAGAAAGAAAAAAAGAAAACAGAGAAGCAAGAAGGGCTCGCTGACTAGCCACTGTGTCGTAGCAGGACTCCACGGGAGGGAAGGGCTTCGTCCATATCAGACGCAGCAGCCAAGTCAGCAAAGCACCCAAGCGTGGAAAAACAGTGAAGAAGAAAAAAAAACAAAAAACAAGAAAGAACCAGACGGAGAGGAAGAGACCTTGTGCGGACGTGAGAAGAAAAAAAAAAGCGTTTTGGAATTAAAAGAAAGTCAGGAGCACCGAGCATTGGAGGCTCGCGGAAAGCAGCTCCTCTAAAGCTTGGCGCCGCGACGCGTCTTGATCTGTGCCTTGTACAGCTGGATGTACCGGTCGATGTGCTTGCGCTTCTCGCCCGGCTCCTTCTCGATGTAGGTCCCACCCACGGTGAAGCATGCAAAGCCGCCCGACGCTACGCCCCATGCGACCCCCTCTGCCAGGTCCAGCTCGCCCGCAGTCTTGCCCTTTCCCAGCTCCTCTGACAGGAACGCGAGCATGCCGCCCGCAAAGTTGTCGCCGCATCCAGTTGTGTCGCCGCGTGCTGACGGGTTGGCAGCGAGGTCCTTTGTCACTGCGTCGCAAATGGGGAACCACGAAATCGGCATCGGCTTGAAGAGCTTCCCACTCGACCAGGCGCATGCCAACTCGGCGCCGTGGGTGATGGTGAACGCATTCACGCCCTTCCGCACGAAGAACTGGCACGCGTCGGCGATGTCCTCGGCACCCGAGATGCGCAGCGCCTCCTCCCAGTCGACCATGAGGAGGTCCATGAAGATGAACGAATCGTCACTCTCGCCCATTGGCCAGCGTCCCTTAGGGTTGCGAGCCTGGTTACGGTGGTCGTAGACAGTTCCCACCACGTTGATCTTGCCCTCACGCTTTCCGCGGCGCAGGAGGCTCGTCAGGTTGTCGTGCAGTACGGGGGTCAGTGCGGTGGCTCCAAAGTACAGAATGTCTGACTTGAAAAAGTCGTCGCCGATGTGGGAGACGCCTATCTGAGCCATTGTGCCAAGGTTAATGGCAAAAGAGCGCTCGCCATGACCGTTGCTGTAGTTCGGGTCGGAGAGGCAAACGCAGAACGGCGACGACCCGTCCATCGGCTTGTAGCCGGAGATGTCGACAGGCGTCTTCTTCAAGATCGAAACGATCCGGTCTCCCGTCTCATCACGGCCACGGCCGCCGAAGTACTTGACTTTCGCCTTGACACCAGACGTCAGCTGTGCCGCATTCACGAGCGCAACAATGCAAGGGCCGCCAAGATTGTAGTTGTCGGGATCGCGCATCCAGCCCTGCTCCTTGCGGATTTCGTCAAGCGGCTTGCCGGCAAACTTCTCCCATGCCTCTACAAAGGAGAGGTGGCCCGGGTTCAAGCCGCCATCACCCGCCTTCTTGGACTGGTACTTCTTGAAGGTTTCGCTGTTGAAGTCGATGTTCGTGTAGAGGTAATCCACAACGCAGCAGCCAGTGCCAGAAATAGACGCCATCCTAGACAAGGTACTTGAACAAAGAAAACTCGAGGAATGATATATAAACTGCAACCTCTTCTTTTTTTTTTTTTTCCTTCGGATGTTGTTGTTGGGGGGCAGTGTATTGTGCTTTGCTTGTGTAAGCGGTGCGGCTTCACAGTCAATCTGCGAAGAAAGCAGCCGAAACAGATGTGCCAAAAATGAACACACGTATCACAATGATGAAAAAGAAAAAAAAAGCAAGCAGGACAGAAACACAACAGAGCAGAGCGTGAGAGGGGAAAGGAGAAGGGCAATAGCATAGGGGCACAGCGTGTGCAGACGAGTATCGCTCCTTTTCACTTCGTTTTTGGAGGAACTAGGAGGTCTCCAGGCATTTTTGTAACGCACCCAAGTGCCCAGTCAACACGTGTGGGCTCCACGTGTGTGTCTGTGTGTGTGTGTGTGTGTGTGTGTGTGTGTGCTCAGGAATAGCAAACTCCCTGCGGCCTCTCTCCCGCGATGTGCGAAGCAAACAACAACAACAACAAAAAGGAGAGCGCCACGTTGGTGTGCGCGCACGCCTACTTTTGGAGGTGTTGGCCACTTATGCTGCGCAAACTCACTCCGACGAGCCTGCTACTGCACCCAGTCTTGAGAACAAGGTTCTTCCTGGGGTGCTCGCAGAGGTCGCAACGCCTCGCAAGTAAGCCGTCGGCGTCGCACCTGAAGCGTTCTCAGGTGCGTCCTGATTCGACTCGGTGCGCGGGGGGGGGGGGTTGGCGAAATGGCGGCATGAACGAAGGCTCCGGCTCGCTGTTGGTTGACGTATCGCGTCTCTGCTATACAGTACCGTCAGCCACGTCGCCTTGGTTGGAATCAGGGGATGTTGATGGAGCCCTACAGCAGCGTTGCATCTCTCAATGCGCATCGCACTCAGCCGCTCCACTGACGAGACTGCTGTGCACGCCGCAGTGGCGCGCCAATGCCGACGCGATCGCACAACACCACAGTAGAGTGGTGCAGCGAGAGCAGTCCCTTGCAGGAATGGCGCGTCCCCTTCGGTGCTGCCCATGTTGGTTTCACTCCCAACGCCTGCACTCCACTTCTTCTTCCTTCTCCTGTTTGCTCTTTTTTTTTTTTTTTTTTTTTTTTTTTTTTTGGTGTTCACTTACCACTCTAGGAGCCCACAGCTAAGCCTACCGCACCTCTGGCGAAAAGCGAGGCGACTGGCTAGAGAAAGAGAGACTTGAGAGAGACTTCAGTGGTCTGCAAGGATGCCTCCAAAGCGAAGGCTGCCGCGGCGAGGAAAGGCTCAGAGCGGTGAGCTGAACCTGGACGCCGTTTCCGAGGAGCGGATCGACGCCGTCACGGCGGAACCGCTTGACGCGTCCAAGTTCATTGAGGTGCTGAGTCCCGACCGAACCCTGCGCCTCTTCTACAACACGAGCACACTCATACGCATCGCCGTCGACAATGGCGGCTTTATGCAACCACCCCACTTTCGAGAACCCATGGCAAACGCTCTGCGTAGACGCATCGAAGAGATCGAGGGCAAGAAGTTCCACTTCGAGTCGCACAACACTGTCGCTCACGGCGATGAGCAGGGTGACGGCAGCGGCGTTGCAGTTCTTCATCGCCATGTCTACTTTGAGCAGATCATGGAAGAGTTCTACCTCCTCAACCCGGCAGAGCTGTACGTGTGCCCTGTCTGCTACGAACACTACTTGAGAACGCGGTATCTGCCAGAGCTGACGGACGACCGCCGCGCTGTGAAGTACCTGCAAAGTGGCCGACCCGTCGTTGATCCTTTGGACGTAATTTCGCACATGCATGGCGATAGTGCGAGAGCCAGCGAGACGGACGACGGTGCCGCCATAGTACTGAACCCAGTCTGGGACAACGCTCTCGCGCACATCGTCTTCCGCAGGGCGGCGCACTGGAAGGCGCATATGGAGACACACCACGAAGTTCGGGGCGTGAGTGTCAGCGACTATCGACTACGCGACGTGCTTTGCACCTACTTCAACGACTACAATCAGTGGAACGAAGAGAGGTACGAAGCGGAGGCACGGCAGCACGGAGGTGGCAAGAAAAAGGCATCCCTCACACTTCAACGCTACTGGCACATCAACGCTAGCTACAACCGCCTCCGTTACAACCGTATCGTGGCCGCGGCAGAGCTCGCAGAGGGCCACCCAGAGGCAGTCACAACGACAGCGTTCCCGGAAGAGACCATTGCACACCACTTCAACCCTGAGAACGAGGACGAGGATGACTTCATCGACGACGAAGACACGGACGCTGACGATTACGTGGCCCCATACTCTCCAGGACATGAGGGCTTCGATGACGAAGAGGAAGACGACGCGGACTCGTCCGAGGTGGAGCCTGCCCCGCGGAGGCGTGAAGGACACAAGCGCCAGCGCTCGGTGGAGACGGATTCCGTCTCTTCAGACACGGAGTCTTCCAGCGCTACGGCAACTTCCAGCGACTCCGACTACAACGCCGAGGTCGAGAAGCAGCAGGCCTTGTTCAAGCGAGGGCTGCTCGCTGAGAGGGACTGCTACTACTCGCGCCTTTCCGCTGAGGACAGGCGTTTTTTCGAGAAAAGTCAGCGTGCGAATGTTGCCCCGAGTCAGCTGTACGATCCACGCATGCACCAGAAGGGTATGCCAGCATCTACAGTCGACGAGGACATTGACTGGGAGAACATAGGCGAGACCCTGCCCCTCAAGAGCCCCGTGAGAGCGAAGCTGGAGGCACCACCCCCATCGCACTGCGCGCCAGCAAACGGGGTGCCGATCGGCACCACACTACTTCTCGATGAGGATGAGGCTCCACCAGCCGACATCTGCCGCACGCAAGCCTCACCAAACGCGCGTGCGTCTCGGCTTCTTCTGGACGAGGATTAGAAATGAGGCGTCCAGCACCGCACCAACACGAAAAAAAAAAAAAAAAGCGACTACTGTGTCCTGCGCGTCGCTGTTTCATCCTGGTAAGCGGTGGGTGCGCTTGGGGGACGCAGCAGGGAAAACAACGAGTAGCTGTTAGGCCATGGGGCACCCATGCACAGAGAGTCCCTACGGTTCTGTGACGGTGCCCCGGAGACGGACACCCCTCTTTTGCTGCTAGCTCGTTTCACCGTTTTCTTTGTCATCGTCGACCGCCCCGCTTTGTATGCATGCAGCGTCGCTGTTCCCACGCTCACCATTGAAGTCGTTCGGGTGACGCTGATTCCGACAGTGACACTGCGCTGCTGTCTCGACGAACCAAGATATGAACATTCTCTCCCAGCACTTCACAGCAGCTGCTTTTCTTCTGCACTGGTCCTCACCAACATCTCAACCGGAAAAAGCGGCTCCTCTCCGCATGCAAGACGACGGAGCTGAAATGACAAGCAGCGTTTCGCGAGTCCCAATTACTAGCTGCCAAAGAGGAGACGCTCTCAAGGGCCAAGTGAGACTGTTGCCCAAGAGGTACTGCACCTGCTCAAGCGTCAAAGCACCTACAACGAGAGCTGTTGTCTGCGACGCACCTCGTTCTCCTCATTGAGGGGTGGGTTATTTTATGGGGAATTTAACTCTCTCTGCTGTGACGTGGCTCTCTCACATACCGTGATTTGTGTACCCGCTAATTTCTGTCTGCTACGCCACTTGACGGCGACTCTCTCTCTCTTTCTCTCGGCACGCAGCGTACGTAATTGCTGATCTCGCTACTATCAGTAGCAGCCGTGAGTACGGTCGACGAGAATGCAGCTGAACAGTCTCCGAGGCGATACAGCGAGCCCCGCGCTTCCTAGAGGCTGCCTCTGCGTCTGTCTGAGTCGCTACGGCCAGGACAACGTCGCAGCTCTTTCTGACTTCTCCGCAACACTTCGCCTCTCCTCTCGATACTACCCCTCCTCCTTTTTCTAAAATCTCATACATCTTCTCACAACTGTGCACACCGGACGCTGCACCGCACCCGCAGACCATCTCATCTAGCGGATTTCTTCTTCTTCTTCCCTTTCACACCCCCACAAACCACTCCGTTCTTTCCTTTCTCTTTGTTTCAAATACCCGGCAAGTACCGCTACCAGTGCGCTCTAGGCGTCCCTTGTCGACACGCTCTCCTTCCTCAGCATCGGCCACACTCACCGCTCCTCTCCAGTTCCGCGCCGACCGACCCATGCCTGTTGCTCACCAAAAAGACGACCCTCGCGCGGCGGATGTCGACGCTCATGTTGCGGCTGCCGTCGATGATGGTGAGCGGCGTCAGTGCGGTGCGGCAGACAGGGGATCGAACACGTCCGCGCACAGCGCACGCAACGGCGGTGACGGCAAGGCGAGCGAGCGCTACAAGCGCGACATTGAGACGCTGCATCGCCTGTTCAAGGGCTCCGTCGTGCGCAACAGCTTCTTCATGTGGCTGGTGGGCTTCATCAACAACTTCCACTACTGCCTCATCATCTCCGCCGCGGCGAGCCTCGCGGAGGGCTACGGCCTCAAGAACCTCGTCGCGCTCATTACCTGGGCGAACGTGTTCTTTGGCATCTTTGCGCGCATCGTCAACATGTTCATCGCGA
>JAECZO010000077.1:0-140373 GCA_019188245.1 Novymonas esmeraldas
TTTTTTTTTTTTTTTTTTTTGGCAGGATGGACACGAATGTTGGAGCAGGCAGACGCGAATCACTGGAAGAAAAGAAATACCGACGAATGTGCTGCAATGCGTGCGCTCGCCTAAAAAAAAAAAAAAAGACACGAGTGGGAGCAGCTGTGGCAGGGAAGAGCATGACAGTGTGGTCGAATGGAAAAAAAAGAAACTAGTTGAGGAGTGGGCGCAGCAGTTCGGCCGAAGACTGAGTGTCAGCAGTCCGTGGCGGGGTGAACGAGCAGTGAGCACAGAGCACACGAGGCGTCACGCTCGCCATTCCTTCCTCTGCCGCTCTCAACAGCTGCCCGAGTCTCTTGATCGCCTGTCTTGGGCAAGCGTGCGCTGGTCGCGATCCGCTGTCGAGTGCCGCGGTGGTGCCCGTGCACGGCAGAGACCTCGATGCTCCCTTCGCCCCTCTCCCCTCTCCCGACCTTGCTCTACTGAACCAGCATCAGGGGAAGCGGTGGTGTCAGTCACCGAGCACCCGGCGCGGTGGCGCGCGCTGTTCAGTAGGTGCGATCCACCAAGAAGGCGCAAAAAGTCCGCATCACGAGCTTGGGGAACGAATCCTCGAGCAGTGGATCCAGAGCATCCCACGTCTCCTGCAGTCGCTGGCGCGCAATGAGCAGGCACTCCTTCGAAGCGTCCGTGCTCACCACGAGAGCCACAGCGTGCTGGATGTCGGCGATCTCCTTCGTGGGCTTCTGCAGAATCTCCCACAATGCTTGCCGTTTCTCGATATCAAGCCGACCCATTGCAACCGCAATCGGGTAAGTGATCTTGCCGTCTTTGATGTCCTCCGCCGCCTCCTTCAGATCGCCCTCGAAGCCGCGGATGTTCAGGGCGTCGTCCACGATTTGGAAGGCGAGGCCGAGGATGAGGCCGAACCGCTCCACCGCCTCAGACACGGCCGGCGGTGCGTCGCACAGTACGCACGCCATGGCACACAGCGTGGCAGCGGCCCCACCTGTCTTGTATGTGTGAATCGCGTCCAGCGCGTCAAAGAGCGCACTTGCGTCACCGGTTTCCACCGCTTTTGGCATCAG
Organism: Novymonas esmeraldas; assembly: GCA_019188245.1. Lineage (NCBI taxonomy): Eukaryota > Euglenozoa > Kinetoplastea > Trypanosomatida > Trypanosomatidae > Novymonas > Novymonas esmeraldas. Next base: position 1,071 of record JAECZO010000077.1, read on the forward strand.
GTAGCCGAGGCCGTAGATATCCAGCCCCTGTCCGGCGTGACCCGCCATCAGTACATCAAAGTACAGCTGGTAGATGCGGGTCGCCTTTTCCGGCGGTAGGTCCTGGATGCGGGCGGCGCGCGGCGCCATAAAGTAGCACGCCGTGCCGGCGTTGATGGCTGTGGCGACACCGTACTCCAAGTGCACGCACTTGCCGCCGCGGCGCACGACGGAGTTGTCCTGGATGTCGTCGATGATGAGGGAGCCGACGTGGAGCAGCTCCGCGACAGCGATGTAGCGACGGCAGTCGAAATACTGCCGCGACAGTGCGTTGCAGCAGCTCACAAGGATCAGGCTGCGCCACGACTTGCCACCGCGGTCGATGATCGCGCGGACGGGATGAAAGAGCGTCTCGCAGACCTTGTCGGCCGGAACACCGCGGTCTGTTGCGTGGCGCCCCAGCACCTGAGCAGACACCCAGGCGTCGGACGCGGAGAGCGGATACACCTCCTCCAAGGCCTCATGCACGTAAGCGCCGACATGCTTGAGAAGCTCCGCCGTGTTGCTATATGGGGCGGCGGTCTTCTTGTGCTCCAGAAAACCGCGCACTGTCACAGCCTCCCCGGCGCACGCGCCGCTGCCCTCCACAACCCCCTCGTAGAAGCCCGCACCACCCACCACAATGGTGCTGAACTCCTGTGCATCGAACGCCGTATGCATCGTCACGTCGATCCCCATTGAGGGCGACGTGAGCCGAAACTCAGCCGGGTACCGCATGAAGGTCACCAAGCTGGACCACTTTCTCTTCACCTCCAAGGCGGCGTCGTCGTAGTAGCGCCGGCTCCCATCAGCCCGCGTCTCCACCACCACCATCTCCCGCGTCGCCTCCTCGGCACTGTCTGTGACGTGGAAAATGCTCCACTGCGCCTTGTTCGAGACGTGGAGGGACATCCATGACCAGTTGTACTTGGCGTCGCGGCCCGCCTCGGACGCGGACCCGTCCAACTCGCGGTCGTACCAGCCAACACCAGTCACCTCACGCCGCACGCCCTTCACTGTTACGCTCCCCGTGACGCGCATTGACGGAAAGTAGTAGTAGTACATGCCATTGACACACCCATCCTTGCCGTGGATCACGGGTGGCTGATCGGTCTCAAGGCACACGTCGACACACACATCGTCCGCTGCGTTGCACATGGCAAACGTGTAGCGTCGCACCGGGCCGTCCTGTGCGGTTTTCATGATGCAGGTGTCGTCGAGAGCGATGCCGAAAGGCTCCTGCGTGTACACCGCCTTGCTCGCCAGCAGTCGGTCCGGCCGCGGTACGCGTCCCTTCTTCACCAGCTCCAGCAACGCCACCTCCACGTGCTCCAGCCTACGCCCGGTGATGGCGGGATCAAGGCGCCTGCTCACCTGCTCGATCGACTCCGGGTCAAGCGCGCTGTCTGCGTAGTAGATCTTCTTTTCCAAGTCCACCAGGGCCCACACGCACGCATCGTAGCGCTTGGTGGCAGCCGTCGGGCAAGCCTCCTCCGCCTGCCGAAAAAACGAGGCGAAAAACGCCAGCGACGGTTCGTCCTCCCCCTCTACAGTGAGGTGGGCGTTTGCGTACCACCACTGCAGCACAGATGCATCAACGCACTGGTCGTACACCTGGGCATCAGGTGCAGCTCCCCTGGGTGGAAAGTGTGACGGCCACTCGTCGCTCATTGTTTGCTGCTCCAACAGACGAAACAAGACACTACAGTTAGCTTGTTCTCGCAGCTGGCAGGCATGCAGCAGCGTTCCTGGAATGCAAAAAAAAGTTGCACTCAAGGAGAAGGACAGCGGCGGAATTTACTGGGGATCCGCGGCTGAAGAGAGAGCAAGAGAAAGAAGAAGAACTTCCGGTGTCTTGGACTCGTTCCTGACACAGAAGAGAGGATGACAGTTGCAGTGGGCAACATATGGGGAGAGGAAGCACAGAGAAAGAGAGAGGGGGGCAAGACGAGAATAGGTACCGAAAAGATGGCGTCCATTCTCGAGAGACACTCTGACACGCCGGTGGCCGCTTTCCAAATCGTGAAGAAGCCCTTCAAGAAACTCGCATCTGCACCCGCCACTCACCACACTCTCCATTCGAAAGACAGGGAGAGACTAGCATCTCTTTTTTTTCTTTTCCTTTGGACAGATCGTCTGCTCACAAAAACGGCGAAGCAGTCAGTTGCCTCTTCACAACTGGGTGACGGGCCCACACGAACACACACGCACACACTCCGGTATTCGACAACGACAGTCTTGCATCGACAGGTGCATCCTCGGGGCACTGGGTTCTACAACAGAACAATAAAAAAAAAAGTCGTACAGGCGCAAGAGAATACCCACGTCCCTCGTGTGTGTGTGTTTTTTTTTTTTTCTTTCGGCACCACTGCAGCTCCACGAAGTGTTAGCGCAAGACGTCCGCAAGTAGCTCCGCCTGGCCGGCCACCAGAACACACAAAAAGGACACAGCAACACGCACGGTGACTTCTCAAGTCCGCAACGCACTTCACATTCATTTTTTCTGTTTTCCTTTCAGTCGGTAGAGCTCTCAGCCACATCATCGTGGCGAAAGTTGATTGGTCGACAAACGAGAAAAAAAAAAAGAGAAAGAGACAGTGGCCGAGATCACACAACGCACCTGCCCAGAGCATTCCCACATTGACTTTGGTGTCACATTTTTTTGAGAGTACGTTCTCTTCATTTTTTTTTTTTTTAAGCAGCACCCTCCTCGTTGTAGCAGCGCTGAAGGACAACTGCGGTGCCACTAACTCTCAGCACTTACTCACAGCAGTGCTCCTTTAGCGAGCCTCTCAGCTGTCGAAGGGAAGAGAAAAGAAACATGCGAAGGGGAGAGATAAACAGAGACACACTTTTGAAGACATACATCACACAACGCGCGTTCTTCCCACTTGTCGCATCTCACTGCGCACGTGCATCGAGCGATGAAAACACACAAAATGACCTCTCAACACATGATAACTCTCCCATCTACAAGGCGCCTCCCCACGGAATGCTACACGAGGGACAACTGAAAAAAGGAGAGTCTCCATCGCACGCTCTACATCCTTTTCTCCCCCACCCCCCACCCCCCAAACACACACATTCACACACAGACTTGCACGCGGGGACGTACAACGAAGGGGGTCATTAAAAAACACATGAAAAAAAAAAAAGAAGTTTGAGAGTGCAATAGAAAAAAAAAAAGAGAGTGTGGCACAGCTTTTTTTTTTTTTCTTTGTTGCCTCTAGTTTTGTCAACCGACCGCGATAGAGGAACCCATCTGTGCCATCACACAGTTGCAGTCGCGCTTTTTTTTTTTCTTCGCCAGATACTTCACACACACGAGCGTCATAGCCCTAAAAAAAAAAAAAAAAAAAATGCAGTGACAACACTCCGTTCTCCTTTGTCATCGATTCTGCACCTCCTCCTGCTCACTTTTCTCTGCCAGCGGGGAACTGCTGGAAGAGCCAGTCAAAGCGTGGGAACGGACACTCTCAGTATGAGAGCTGGCCTGATAGGTTTTTTTGACTTGAAACCCGCGACTGGAGTGCTGCGCCTTTTTTTTTTCTTTGAGGTGCTGCTGCACAGAGGTATAGCAGAAAAAGTGGTTTTTCACTGAAACAGCAGAGCTCTGCAATCGAGAGCGTTTCACATTCTTTTTTTTTTGTTGTTGTTGTTGTTGTTTTTGGCCCCTCGCGTGTGTTACAGTGAATCTCCGAACTGCGACAAACAGGTGACTCTGTTTGCCTTTCCCAGCTGCGGTCAGCGCTCCCCATTTCCCATTTTCTCCTTCTCTGCGTGCCATCGAAAAATTCGTGCACGGTGACGAAAGGTGCGTTTCACTGTGTACAGAAGTCAATGGTCACAGTTTTTTTTTTTTTTTTTTTCGCGTTGCTTCAGTCATGTGCAGGCGGTGCTCTTTTTTTTTTTTTCGATTGTTTCTCATCAAGAAGGGCCACACTCACCACAACGCGGTCCCTTCGGCGACGCGACAAGGAAAGCAGATGTCTGCGTGTGACTCCATTGCGGCGCACTGCAAACCAGAGGTCTGCGGCACTGCCCATACAGTGAAAGAAAAAAAAGGTACACGCTTCCACAGAACGTGACGTGGGAGGACAGAGCCATCTGCGCCGCTGTTTGCCTACAGCAGAGAAGCAAGAAATCTCTCATTCACGTAGTCAGCACCGGAGCCAGGCCACCGAGATAGAGAGTCATATGGGTGCTTGATCCCGTCTATGAAACAGGTGAGCGGCGATACAGACCGCCAGTCGCGATGTGACAACCTCTAAGCACGTAGTCCCTTGCCTCTAGCCCTCTTTTGCAGCGGCACGATGGAATGCTGACTCAGCATGGCACACGTGTCACTGAGGAAACGTAAACGAGCGGTGCAGTAAACAATGTAATTAGCATGACAGAGCAGGGTCGAACTGGTTTCTTTTTGTTTCTTCTCTGCTTGCGGCAGCAACGGAACTAAAGCAGTGCTGAAGCCGGACGCAGACCAAGGACGCAAATAAAAAAAAAATTAAAAAGAAGTGGAACTTCCCCAGTTCCGTCAACACAGGTAGGATCGCCATGGCAACCCAGACCTCGTCATGTACATGAGCAATCCCGCCAGCGAAGCGGTAACACACGGCCCCGAAGCAGGCGGCGGCGAACAGAAGCGAACAAGAAGTGAGGAGGGCATCGCATAAAGATGGCGGAAAAGGGAGGGCCAGCAGGGGGATAAAAAAACAAAGGCCGGTTCCGAGACGCGGTGCTCCGGAGGAGCACCGAGAAGGTCCACAACACCAACAACAAAAAAGGGAGGTGCAGTGTTACAGTGACTTGGTGTCGAGCCGTGAGTGTTCTGCTCTGAGTTTCGCCGTCGGCGAAGCTAACGACGCCGCTCGCTGCGCGTCACACGCTCAGACGTGATGCGTGTTCTCGTGAACCTCCCCCTGCCGTTGTGGTTTTCTCATAAACACGGTGCGCTGGGCGGGCATTGTCTCTCAGCCACTCATTGCGGCTCTCTGTCACGTGAAGCGCCCCCCCCCCCTGAAACGTACCCGTGTCGGCTCAATTACTGAACAGCACAGTTGAAAGGAGTGCATTGTTCCTAAAAAAAAACTGCAGCACAACAACACAGCCATCAGGAAAGGGGGGCAGTACCGCAGAACAGCGTCTTTGCGCCCCCCCCCCCTCCCGCCCCCCCTCTCCTTTTTCCGCTACATGGAACGCAGGAGACGCAGCCGAACGCTAGTATTCACAGGCGTGGGTTGAGTTGGCGCCGTAGATCAATGGGCTCTCTGTAGCCCTGCGCTACTGCAGCACACCCTTCCCCCCCCCCCCCCCGCTGCTGATGCCGACGCGTGACGGTGCCTTGAAGAGCAGGCAAAGCAGGATACCTGCAAACCTATCGAACGCTGCCTCGCGACGCGTTAGGAGAGTTCTGTCCCCGAGATCAGGATACCGGTGCAAAGAGCTGGCGCCTCAACTCAATGTGACTTCCCTACCTGGCTGGAAAAGGCCGCGTAGTGAACCTCTCAGTTCAGATCCAGCTCCCTATGGCTCCGCAAGTACCAACGGAGTACAGGTCAGGCATGCGTCCCCCAATTCAATCCAAAGCAACAGTGCGATCCACGTGCTGTGAATTAACGGACGCAGAGACAGAAAAAGGACGCCGTCTTCTGGAGCGTCGCAGGAGAAATCGCCCAAAAGTTGCCGCTCAGCTCCACGTTTCTTCATTAAAGCGTGCATCCAGTTTGTGTGCAATTTCGCTTCAGTAAAGCTGAAATGAGGGCAGCGTCAATAGATGTGGGAGAACCTCCTTTCTCCTTCCCATGAAGAAGGAGGCTCCAACCACCAGCACCTGAGTACACTGGGTATAGAAAACGAAGCCACTGTTCACTGAACCATCTTACCTCCTCTTTTGTTTTTTTTCCCCCTCTCACCGGCCCCCAGAGTGCAGTCGTGTTCTCAGTCTCCAGAGTTCCGTTCCATCTGAAGGCGCATGATTTCTATTCTTCTTCGCACTGAAGACTCTGATCATTTCATCTCCCACAGCGCTTAGCCGCACAGAAACTCACCAGGTTGTGTGCCTTCTGCGACCTGCTCGCGGGGTAGAGGCGAAAGTGACTGTGAAAGAGAGTAAATGCCGCAGCCACTTTCTCTTCCGGGCCTCGGAGATTGGGAGCAGCAATGGAAAGCAATGTAGTTTTTTTTTTTTTTTCGAATGCCAAGGCTGTTGTTTTCTCAACTCTTTTTTTTTTATGTGTGTGTGTGTCAGCGTGGGGGGAAGGACTCTGTATGAGGACAACAAGTGGCACAAAGAGGGTTCAAGTGCTATGTTTGCTCTTTGTCGTTGACGGCACGCGGAGAGCTCTCCCAAAACCCGTTTTTTGCCGTTCCTTCCACAGCTTGCTGCAGACGAACAGCATACGCAACCCAGGTGGCCTTGTGTATCAGGACGAAAAGACATCGAAATGGGGAACTCCTCTCTCTCCTTCTCAACAGTTTGGCCTTTTTTTTTTTTTTCTAGTGTTGTTTGTCATGCTACTCGTTTCTTTTTTTTTTTTTTTTGCTCCGTAGCTCCGCTATGGCCTTTTTTTTTCTTTTTTTTTTTTTGACGAGTGTTGCTCCACTGCCGCGTGTGCCGCCGAAGCACCGGTGTTTCCCGAGGTGCTGTGTTTCACCAGGCCTTTTTGAACGCCTTGGGGCAGAAAGGTGAAGAGCAGCCGCTCGAGGACTGCAAGTCACATATGTATGCCTTCCAAACGGGGCTTCTCCTGCGATGTCCTTTAGAGGCTGCCTGGCTCTTTTGTTTAGTGTCTTTCGCGATGTTCCGTCTTTGACAGTGGAGCAGGAACTGTTCCACCACCAGACTCTGGTTTCGTGAGCGGCAAAGTACCACATACCCGCGTCTTTTTTTTTTGTTTTCTTGCTTTCGGAGGTGGTGTAACTGGCGACTAGCCTAAAGGAAAAAAAAAAAAAAACCGCTCGCTATGTCTCTTGCTTTTGCCCCTGAGACGACCAAGCAACTTAACGGTGAGGGAAGTGGGTGTCAGGTGAGCTGTGGCGAAGACGGGGCAAACACTAGATACCGAGAGTGAGATGGCCATTTTTTTTCTTTTTTCTTTACCTCGTCTAAGGCCGCGCTTTTCGTGCTGTCTCCATCACCTCTGCTTTTCCCAGGCATCGACGTGGGTGATCACAGCAGCACTCTTCTTGGTTGTAGGAGCCGTAGGGGCCTTTGGTCCCTTTTTTTAATGAACTGATTTCCTCACTTCTCTCTCTCCTGGGCGGTCGCAAGTGATTCATAGCTGGTGAGGGACCGCTTGATTGCATGACTCTCTGACAGCTGGCGCTTTTTTTTTTTCTGCTCAATCTTTTGCAGGTCTTTTTTTTTTCTATTTGGAATGCGAGACGCTACTCAGTAGCTCCTGTGAGACTCTCCTCGTTTGAGGCTGCGCCGCGCTGTTGGTCGTCCGGTAAGAAATCAGTGTACTCAGTGCGTCTCCAGTTTTTTTATTATTATTATTACTGCTATTGTTGAAGTATGGCTGGTCTTTTGGTACCTGTGAGAGCATCGTTTGGGCCAGGTCAAGTGCAAGGAACTACTCAGTCGCACGTTACCGTCCTCTTTGCAGGAGAACGTGAACTCTGCACGGGTCACGCCAGTCCATGAAGGTTGAGAATGAACTGTGCCAGTGTGGAGAGCTTCTCTGGTTGTCGGAAGGCGTGTGGGCAAGCCATGGTACACTTTCTCTTTTTTTCGTGACCGTGGAAGCGAAAAAAAAATAAAAAAAACAAGCAGCACATCTGTTAGTGGACATCATGACTGATAGTGGTGGGCTTAGTTGCTCACAAGAATGTGATGGGACTGAATCTGTACGGATTCCCTATAGCCTGCCACAGTTTTGATTTATGTGTTTTATTCATTTATTTTATTGCTGCTGCCTTCACAGGTGAGCTCTCAAATTGGAGCTATCCGATTGAGGATGCAGGGCGAGGACGCAGGGCAAGTCACGGGTGAAGTGTGGCGTGTCTCTTCCTTGCCCTCATTTCACACACACACACACACGGTTGGAGACGGGCACCACATTTTTCTCTTCGCTCATCAGTCAACATAAAGGACAAAAGCTGAGAAGAAGCACCTTCTTTTTTTTGCTGACTAGCAGCTTCTTCGCCTTTGCGGCTGAAAGTGTACACGAACGGGGCTTCTCACCACCTACCTTTTCTTTTGTTCTCTTTTTTTCCGGCTGTTCCTTTCACTATGCCTCTCTTTTTCTCGGCAGCTTTTCTTTTTTTTTTTTTTTTTTGCGCAGCTGGCGTAATGTGATGGTTTGTTTTTGTGAAGAAGAGTTCCTCAGCGGGTGAGAAGACTGTCTTTGCGCGGGATGGCACGCCTGTGCAGGTTTTCTCTCACTGGTTAATTGGTGTCTGAGGTAAGCAGGATACCGTCTCTCTCTATCTGTCAAGCTTCGTTACAACAAGGTCCTTGTGTATCAGCATCGATGGAGGGCTCTGAGGGTATCAGCAAAGAAGAAGGACCGAACGAGTGGGCTGTTCTCCTCTTTTTTTTCTTTGAGTGCAATCAGCTACGCTTTATGAGCTTGTCTTGTGGAAGGCGTGGGATGCTCACTGCACTGTGTACGCAGAAAGGGAAAAAAAAAAAAGAAAAGGGAGGTGAAGAGGCAGAGGTGCAGATCGATGGCTATTCTTCGAAGTAGGTTGCTGCTTATGCTCTCAAAGTGGCACTGCAAACTGTGGTTGTGTGACCGTGGAAAGCGTAAAAAGCTCCACAAAAAAAAAAAAAAGAAAGGAAAGACGGGCTGTGGCTCTGAGTTGCTGTGCCGTGAGCGCCTCGTTCAGAGGTGGTGTTTTTGTGTGACCCACGCTTGGTCTTTTTTTTTTTTTTTTCTCGGTGCCATTCTCTGGCGTCCTCCTCAACTGCCGCCTCTGGAATCATGCTTCTCGACCCCGTTCTCCACTGCCGTCTCTCTTGCCCGGCGCTTACTTGCCGCCCATTTTTTTTTTTTTTTTTTCGGTGTGTGTCATGTGTTTTCGGGTAACATCCTGCTCAAGTAGAACGCCAGATGCTGCGACGCTTCTGTTCTCCGCTCGCTGTAGCGGCAACCGGGTTGCGCTTCAATGCCTCCAATGGGGGAACATTCGACGGAGGCGATGAGCCGATCCCCAACTCCACCGGCAAGGACAATGCACCGGGTCTGTACAGCAAGAAGACCCCGGATGCGTACTTTGAGGAACGGTTCCCTGACCGAAGCGGGGATGTGAAGTCGTTGAGGCCTCAGACGTACGACGTGCCGCCAGGTCGATCGGACAACATCAAGTCGCCGGAGTTCAACACGTCTCTAGGAAAGTTTGAGCAGGCACCCTATTTCACCGGTGGACCGCCAGCGATGCGCTATCATGGCTACAAGCGTGAGTCTGCTAACAAAGAAGGAGTCGATTACCGCGACGTGCTGCCCAAGGTTCCCATGGAGGACCACCATCCGAACATGGATTTTCTCTCCGTCACCGGGCGGCGTGAGGGAAGCACGTTTTTGCTTGCTAATGCCGGCGTGAACTGGGAGTTGAAGGCGTCTGCGATGTCGCTCTATCGCACGATCCTCAAGGCGCTGCCAATGATCAAGCATTACTACTGGCTGCTGATCCCTCTTCCGCAGATGAAGGACAAGATCCGCTTCCGATTTCTGCAGAACCAGCACACCAAAGACCCGGACGCGATTCGCCATCTCCTTCACAACGGGTGGATGGAGTTCCAGGAGTCAATCATGTTTCGCCGCCCTCGCGCGACCATCGAGAAGTACTTCGAATATGAGAGCATGGACACACTCATCGAGCAGTACACAAGGGAGGAGGGTCTGATGAACCACGAGCGGGAGTTCTGGAACGGCGAGGAGCAGCGGCGCGAGGGCCCGCACAATGGCCACTGGTCGTGGCTCGGGGAGCAGTGCGAGCAGGAGTTTAGCAAGATCGCGGGCCGCATCCCCATGTCGTGGACCACCTCGAAGGGGTACTTCGAGAAGGGGCAGGCGGATGGCACGAACTACTGGGAGAAGAACCTCGACTACGAGGGGTGGTACATCAAGAACGTTGACCCGGACCGTCAGAACGCGCGGCGTGAGATGCAGGGCTGGGTGGAGAGCGGCTACAATCAGCCAAAGCACTACGCTAGCAAGAACCGCCGCGGCTACCGCCGCATGGTGAAGGACATCGAGACGCTCATGGAAACCTCGATGGAGGACCTGTACACGCACAACCGCGAGCAGCTCTTTCAGTACCTGATCCGTGAGACGAGCCCGGAGTCCAACCGCATCAACGCCGAGCGCACGTTGGCGTACCAGGACGACGACTTCTACTCCACCCGCTTCGATGAGTACGAGAAGTACGTGAAGCAGGCGATGCGTGAGATGCCGAACCCGCGCCTCTGGAAGACGGACGCGTTCTACTTCCGCCTTCGCTACCTCATCGCTCCGCTGGAGTACAACTGGGCCAAGGTGCCGGTCGGCACCGCGCAAGAGAGGCTCTTCAATGAATGGATCTCAGACAACTGCAACTACGCCGTGTACACCAGCGACGCCTTCGCCCAGATCAAGGCGGACAAGATGCGCAATCCAATGGCGAGGACGTGGGCTGACTTCTACACGGACTTCGACCCCGACGTGCCGGACACGCGCCTCCTTCCATGGTACCACAAGGACTTCGACTACGACCGCCGCCACAAGTGGGACGAGCGGTGCATGCGCATGAAACGGTGGGTGCAGGGCGGCACCATCGATGGCAAGCACGCTTTCTTCGACAGCATCATCGCCGAGTGGGAGCAGTACGTGAACCGCCCGGAGCGGTTTCGCGCGCCGGACAACGCTGAGCGCCGCTACGCGGCGCCGCGTATGGTGCAGCTCTACCGTGCACTGAACCGCGTGATGGATGTAGCGCTTGCGAATCAGATGAGGCAGGCGCTGGAGAAGGGCGGCGACTTTAGCAAGCTCTCTGCGGAGGAGGTGCAGAAGCGCATCGCGGCGGCTGACTTCACGAAGTTCCGGTTCGACGTCCCCGTTGTCATCTATCCTGACGGCCTAGTTCAGCCGCAGCTTGGACTCGACGGCGGCAGCTCCAGCGGCACCGCTGCCACTGCTACTGCGACGGCAGATGCGTAGACAGTCGGCGAGCACCGACACGCCTGTGGATTTCGTCTGTCCTCTCCTCCCCCTCCCCCTCCTCTCGCTGCGCTGTGCGGCGCGTGTGCGTCCAGTGACCCCAACGCTGACGCCGTCCATTCTCTCTCTCTTTCTCCTCTCCACCTCCCTCACTCTCCGACCCCGACGCGTGAAGGGGGGTGAGGTGGTGGTGGTGGTGGTAGGATAGGGTGCGGAGGGTTGAGTGTGTGCTCTTTGTTCTCTCTGTGTGTGTCTCTGGACTTGTTCATTCCCTTTTGCCTGTTTGCGTGCTTGTGACGCCTCAGAGCCGCCTGTTGCTCTGTTCAGTTTTGCTTTTTTGCTCTCCTCTGTTCTCGCCTCTGCTTTGTTAGTAGCCGTATGCAACCACCGAGACGACTCTGTGGACTGACCACCATGTCCTGGTTTCACTGCACCCCCCAACCACCCCCCCGGTGTTGACGTGCAAGTGGAAAACGCTACGACACCCCTCACACCCGCCACCGACCCCGTCCCTCTACACCTCTCTCGTTGGGGTGACGGTTGGAGCTGCTGTCCCCGTCTGTCTGTCCCGCCCCCATCTCTCCCTTCCCCCCCCCTCTTCCGTTCTGTGGCCGTTACCCTCGCCACGTTCTGAGAGCAGCAAGAATTTCGTCACACGTTGCGTGGGAGAGGGGAGGAGAGGGGAGGGCACGTGGCAGCGGCGGCCGCCGTTACATGTGCGCGAGCACATGCAGCCGACGGGATGAAGAGGGGGTCCCCCACCCAACTCTTCTCCACTCACTCGACAAAGGAAGGGCGATATGAGGACAGGTGTATGTGTGTGTGTGTGTCTCTGTGTGTCTGTGAGTGTGTGTTGCTCCTTGTCCGTCTGCGCGGGCAGTAGTTGTAGCAGTAGTAGTAGCAGTAGTGAGCCGCGTGCGGTGGCGCTTGAGGATGGACATCGAGGAGCGCAAAGGAGAAATGAGCTGAGTTGCACCACCACCAAGCAAAAAAAAAAAAGGAGAATCAATGAAAGAGGACCACAAGAAAAAACAACAACAACAACAACCGGAAAACAAAACAGAGAGACGGAGGCGACAGAGCGAGAGAGAGGGGCAAAGGAGGCGCGACACACCAACAGGGTACTTCCGGGTGGTGACGTCGTTCGCTTTTTTTACCCCACGTCCTGACGCGTCTGTGCACGGGCCGGTGCAGCGCCACCGCGTCCGTGTAGCCTCCACCGTACCCCAGAGTGAAAGGGACGTGTGAACGGCGTCGTCGACCCGCTTGTGGCGCGAAAAGGGGGAGGGAGGGAGAAGAGGAGGGGGGGGGGTGGTGGACTGTGGATGTATCCATGAAACCTCTCCTCTTCCTCCTTCTTTCTTCTTCGCCAGGCAGAACGAACGAACCACCGGCTGCACCACCACAGCCCGACACGGGGGCCCGGGTTTCGTAAAGGCGGGCAGGTGGGAAAGAAAGGGGGGAAGGGGTCTGCCCCACCTGCCTCGCTGGCGCATTGCGCGCCGTCGTCTTCCCCGCCCTCCTCCTCACGCACTTTCTTCCTCCCCCCACTTCTCTTCTTCCCTCTCCTTCTATCACACTCAGTGACGGCGTCTGTCCCGTGTGCAGACTTCACCTAGTATCCACCGCATCGTGCGCTGCCCCTCCGTCGGGGGTGTTGTCGCCGCCCTGCCTGAAGGCCTTCCCCCTCCCTCCCCTCCCCACACACTGTCACTTTCCACCCGTCACCCCCACACCCCCCACCCCCCGGCACACCGGTAGGCCAAGATGGTGAAGGTAAAAGCCTCCAAGTCGAAGCGCATGTCTTCGAAGCAGCGCCACAAGATCGACCGCAAGAAGCGCGAGCACAAGCGCGACTTGAAGAAGGCCGCCAAGGCGCTGCAGAAGACTGGGATGGGCCCGAAGAGGAGCAAGAAGGCGCGCGACATGGCGAAGCTGGCGCTGCAGGTGTCCAACAGGCACCCCGACAAGGAGCAGATTCTCAGCCACGTCCTCCAAGCTCGTGAGACGGCGCGTGTCGTGAGGGCGGAGCGGCGGTCCCGCAAGGGCACCGACGCGGGGGCCGTCGACGGCGAGGCAGGCCAGGAGGTCGCAGCCGACGTCCGTGCCAGCAACCGGCGCGTGCTGCTGTACATCTCAGCGAAGGATTCCAACCACTTCCGCGTGCAGTTTAACCGCGCACTTACAGAGCTCGTCTTTCCGACTGGGGCCACCGCCGCCACCGCCGCCGCCACCGAAGACGGGGCCGGCGCGGCGCCATCGCTGGAGCTGCCAGCTGCGGCGTACGTCGTGACTGTCGACGCTCGCTTTGCGGTGCAGTCTATGCCGTGGACGCTTGTGGACGCCATTGTCGACCAGGCCGCCGCCTACACGGGCGGGCGGAAGGTGCTGCTGCTCTTCACGTTGACCAAGGCGGACATCGTCTCCGCGCCGGCGATGGTGTCGCAGCTCGCCCTGGTCGGCTACGCCCTGCAACAGCGCTACCCCCAGGGTCTTGGCGACAACATCGTGGCCACCATCACCCCCTTCTCCGTTCATAGCGAGCGCACGCAGCGGCAGTTCCTGCGGGTGCTGAACCAGTTCCGCCAGAACAAGGGCTGCAGCAACAAGAAGATGCCGTCCAACCTGGCGGGCAAGATTTGCGCCTTTGTGGTGGGGCTGCCCAACACGGGCCGCCGCACGCTCTGCCGCACTCTGGCGCAGGAAGCGAACGAGACCAGCGTGAGCACCGTGCCGCTCCGTGCAGCCCAGCTGCAGCTCATCCGCTCGGGCCTCACGGCGGAGGAGGAGCAGGTGCACACGAAGTTTGCCGTGCCAAATGCGAAGGCGGTCACGCTAGTGCAGCTGCCAGAGGACTCCTCCATGATGGCCGAGCTGCGCACCCCGGTCGGCGGCGACGTCCTCTTCCGCTCTCTCGCGTATGTGGAGCGCGCTCCTGAGCCGGAGGCGGTCGGGTGCGTCCTCTTCGACGGGGTCGCGGACAAGGCGACGCTAGCGCAGGCTCTCTGCGTGTCGGCCGCGGGCGGGGCGGAGGCGGGAAGCGACAAGACTCAGCTGAAGGCGGCGGAGAAGTTCCTGCGCGAGCTGGGTCGCGCCGTCCGTCGCGACGGCGGCTTTCACGTGTCGCCGCTCTTCGCGTCCGACGCAGGGACGATGGGCAAGGTGACGAGCAGCAGCCTCACCGGCCACGTGGGCTTCACCTCCGGCCAGCAGCGCAGCCAGTCCACGTTGCTTGACGTCACGTACAGCAACGCCACGCCGAGCAAGCTAGTGCACATCTCTACCGTGATGAAGAAAGGCAAGGGCAAGGCGAGCAAGTACCAGAAGGTGTCCCGCGCGGACGCGCACAACGCGCTGCGGCTCGGCGCTCGCACTTTCTTGCGGGAGATGTCGGAGGGTCGCCATGTGCCGTGGGCCGTGATGCGTGCCCCCGGCGACGTTACGCTGACACCGGCGCAGGTCGGCGCCGCGTCGGAGGTGTTCTCTCTCGCCGCCGCGGAGGGCAAGCGCCTCGGTGCGTCGGAGGAGCAGAAGGGGACCGCCCACCTCAACGCCTTGGTCGAGGTGCTCGCGTCCGCGGTGCGCGACATCGCGGTTCTGCTGCCCAACGGTGTGGTGGAGATGAGCCCCAACTTCCTGGTGCCGCCGCAGTACAAGTTGGAGAGCGACGAGGCGGCTGCCGAGGATGAGGTGGTGGAGGGGGCTGCCATCGACGAGCTCAGCGACGGCGACAGCGCGGTGGAGGGCAGCGAGGAGATCGACATGGACGAAGAGGAAGAGGAAGTGGCGGAGTAGCGATGCTGTCCCCATTCCTCCCGTCCTTTCCCCTCCTCCTCCTCCTCCCCCCTCTCCCTCCCTCTCTCTCCTTCGTCTTCCCACTGCAACCTCAGCGTTTGCGTGTGTACGTTGGCGGAACAGGCCCTCCTCTCTCCCCCTTTTTTTGTTTCTCTCTTCTGTTTGTAAGACCGCCTCTCCGAGATATCGGGAAGTAAGGACACACACACACACGCACACACTCTTCCATGATGACACTTACTCATTTGTCGCTCGTGTTTTTGTGTTGTGTGCGATGAGGAGAGCGCGAGGCGAGGCACTACTCGCCTATTCGGATAAGCTGTAAACAACAACAACAACAAAAAAAAAGGAATCAGCGCACGGCGCAGTGAGGGGGAGGGTCACCGCCGCTCCCTCTCCAAAAGAGAAGAGAGGGTTGCTGGCGACGCGTGTGTCTCCTCTGTTCCCTCCCCAACAGGGGGATGGGCAATGTGGAGCTGTGACACACATACACACACACACACACATACACAGGTACGCACGTGCGTGCGCGGCCACGAAAAAGAAAAAGAAAAAAACATGGAGTCGTCGCCTGGTGTTCTCATCAGCACGCAGGTTACCTCCTGTTCTCTCCCCTCATTTGTCCACGTGCTCTGACTGTTTCTCCCCACCGGCACACCAACTTCAACTCGCACGTCTCTCCCCTCATGCACTTGCAACGCACACAAACATACCCGTTGACACACACACACACACACCCACACACACATGCATACACATGTGCTGTCCTCTTCTTGCTTGCATCTTGTGCTGTCACACGACATCTCCAGCGGCGGCACAGGTGCACCGGGCTGCTGTTGTGCTCGCTTCATCCGTGCCTCCCCCCCTCTTGCTCTCTTGTGGCTCACAGTGTCTGCCTCTGTGTGTCTGTCTGTGTCTGTGTGTCTGTCTGTCAGGTTCGGTTGAGGAGGTTGGCGGCCACACTGTTGCGCGCACTGGACACCGCTTCATAAAGTTCTGGGCTGCTGGCAAAGTAGCACAACCACCCATCCTCTCCCTCCTCCTCCTCCTTTTCATTCCTTCCGCTGCGTGCAGGAGATGCACATCGACGAGGAGGGGATCTCTCAGTCTGTCGTTCATCCTTGTTGCTATCCCACCGCCCCGTCCCTGCGCCCTCGCTTCGCCTCCATCGTTTCTGTTGGCACACGCCACAGCAATTGCCATTGCCACAGTCCTCCTCCCCTTCTCGGCTCACCGTTGTTACACACGTCCCTGTGACGGGTTGAGGGAGACGTGGCTGGTGTGTTTCGTGCCACCTCAGCTTGAGTTCTCTGCTCGTCCATCTTTTTTTTCCCCCCCTTTTTTTTTTGTCGTGCAGAGGCGACCGCGGACACACTGTAACTGCGCGCGTGCGTATTGTTGTTGTTGTTGCACGACTTGTGACGGCGCTTTCTTCTTGGTGGTGCTCAGTGCGACTGTCTCTCTTTCTCTCTCTGTGCATGAGTGCGGGTTGGTACCACTGTTTTTTTTTTTTTTTTCTCCTGCCCTTTTTGTCTCCTTACTCGTGTCTCCTCGCACGGTCCTTTCCCTCTCCTCCGCCACACCGGTGGTGTCGACACCGATAGAGACGTAGAGAGGGAGAGTGTGGCCTCTGTTCGCGAGTCCGCACACCAGCTGTGAGGGCTCTTCTCTTTCGTCCTCCCTTCCCCCTCCCTTCCTTCCTCGCACCTCGGCGTCGTTGACGCGACTCATGTTTTTCTCAGAGATCAAGTATGGCCCACGGCTGCACGTGTACCTGTGCCATGTAAGTTCGCAGGATGACGCCCACCCTGCCGACGCCCTCTCCACGCAGGACCGTCACTCGTGTGGGTGGGTGTCGCGCAAGCATGCCTCGTATCCGCAGGAGATGGGCATTCGCTTTGATGGCATCGCGTCGGTCGATACGCTTCGCATTCTTTCGAACGAGAGCAAGATATCGGCGTGCATAGATGTCTACGTTGCGGAGCCGACAGCGCGGGAGGAGCAGGAGGGTGTGTGTGGGCCGTACCGCACGGCGCCGTTCAAGCGTCTCGGTCACGTTCGCTTTTCCAACAACGCCGCCAGCGACTACCAGGCAAGGGAGCTCAAGACAGTCGGCCTGCACCGCCGTTGCAGCTACATCAAGCTGGTGCTGCGGAACCCACATGTGAACAGCTACAACATGTTCCAGCAGGTCGGCATCGTGGCTCTTTCGGTGCATGGGAAACTGGTGCGCAAGATTCAGGACTGGTCAGACACGCCGCTCGCCATCCACATCGGCCACCGCGTCGACGTCCCGCTCGATGAGATGATGCCGCCCCTCAGCGTCGACGGTGCGCCAACCTCACCGTTGCGGGTGCCGGGCAGCCTCGCCGCCCGCTTCGACGCACTCGCGGCGCGGAAGCGCACGGCGGTGGCGGAGGAGGACTTCGACACCGCCGAGGCGCTCAAGCAGCGGCTCATCGCCATCGAGAAGGGCGAGCGTGAGATTGCGCGACTGGAGGCGGAGAAGCAGCGCGCCGTCGCGGAAGAGGACTACGCGCAGGCGAAGGAGCTAAAGCTGCGCATCGAGGCGGTTCGCGCAGCCAACGTGGCGATCGCCGGCGCGCCGCCCACCACCGCCGCACCGTCGGTCCTCGCCAGTACGGCGCCGTGGTCGAGCGCGCCACCGCCACCGCTGACCCCGCCGAGCCCGCCGAGCCCGCCGCACCGCACCCCCGCCGCCGCGAATGTCGTTTCCGCCAGCCGCAACGGCCGCGGTGGGAGTGCCGCGGCATCGCCGATCGCGGTGCACCGCGGGTCAAACGCGCACGACGAGGTGGTGGTGCGCGGTAAGGGCTACTACGACCTCTCCGATGCGACAGGCGGTCTCACTGGTAACCAGGCCGACGACCGCAACAGCGTCAACGCGGACGAGCTGCCTCTGGCCGGCGACGGCGCGGACTGGGAGCTGGCGCTCAACACCGCCATCCGGCGCGTGTCAACGGTGCTGGCGGGACCGACGCCGCTGTCCAACGACGCCACTGCTGCGGCGAAGGCGTTCGTGAAGGATCTAGGCGTGTACTGTGTCGCGTGCCTCTTCAGCGGTAAGGGTCAGCTGCGAGAGGCGGGGCTGCGCGGCGCGATGTCGAGCGACGGCAGCGCGGCCCTCACCTCCCACAGCGACGCGGCGTGGGCACAGCTGGTGGTCTACATGTCTGTGAAGGGCTACGGTGTTGGTGACCCGGTGGCCGGCACTGCCATCGCCGCCTGCAGTGCGCTTTCCAAGGTGGTGCAGGGCAAGGTGTCAGGCGTCTCGGTGCACCAGGTCACCGAGTCGGTCAGCAAGACGCTGCCAGAGCTGACGGCGCGGCTCGGCGAGTCAAACGTGCGTGTGCAGGAGAGCGTGGAGAAGACAGTCGTGTCCGTCGCCCGCTCAGCCTTTGGCCACCGCCGCGTCGTGGAGCTGCTGCTTGTGGACCCTGACAAGGTGAACAAGAAGCCCGCCAGTGTGCGCGCGCACGTGTCACGCATCCACATTCTTAGCACCCTCGTTGACGACTTCGGGCTCGCGTGCGACGCGCCCGACGGCCTCGACACGCGCAGCTTGTGCACGATGGTGCTGCTGCCCAGTCTGCAGCACTCCAACGCCGAGGTGCGCGAGGCCGCCGTGAAGCTGCTGGCGAAGCTGCTCTGCCTCGACCCTGGCTCGACCACCCGCTACGTGGAGGACATCAAGCAGGCGCAGCAGGCCCTGCTCGAGGAGCAGGTGGAGCTCTACCGAGAGAGCCAACGCGCGGCGCACAACATCGCTCGCAAAGGGTCGGACTTGCAGTCAGATACCGTCTCGGTTCATCGCCATGGCAGCGTAAGCGCGAGCACACCGCCAGCTCCGCCGCCGCGCTCACCACCACCGCCGCCGCCGCCGCCGCCACGCGCTGCCGACGTGGTGCGCGACGCGGACAAGCCCAAGGCTCGTGTCGCCTCTGCTGCACCTCTTCAGCGCGCCCCTGCGTCTATCGGCGAGATGGAGAACCGTCGGCTGCGCACGTGCCAGTTCTGCGGGGAGTACAACCCGAGCTTCAACGAGCACAACCTCGACCTCCACTACGTCAGCGCTTGTCCGATGCTGTGTCCGTGCCCGCTCTGCGATCAGGTGACGGAGATCTGCCAGCTGCAGCAGCACCTCGTCTCAGAGTGTGACAAGCGCCGGCTTGTGCGGGAGTGTCCCCGTTGCCACGAGGCGGTCCGCGCTACCGAGTTCAACGAGCATGTTGCCGCGAGGAGGTGCATAGAGGCGGTGCCGACGCACAGCGTGTGCCCACTGTGTCACGCGCGGTTCAAGAGCGGCATCGACGGTTGGCGGAGCCACCTCGCCTCCAGTCCCGGCTGCCCCAACAACCCGCGCCTCTACGATGGCTCTGCCTTGACTCTGTAGGAGAGACGCAGCGGACCACCGCACCGACGTCCCGGTGTGTGCGCCGCTGCTCTCTTTTTTTTTCCTCTCATCTGCCTTATCTGCCTCATTTATGTGCACGTGCAGCACCCATATCCGTAGAAAGCTGTGCGCATGTGTCTGTCTGTGTGTGTGTGTGTCTGCGTAGGTGAGGGGGGGGGGACGACTGTGGCACTGTGTAGCCGCTGCTGCAACGCATCTCGCCATTGCCTTTCTCTTGTTTTCTTCTTCCTTTTCGTCTCGCCTCTGCTATGCGACATTCTGCACCGTCGGGGGGACAAGGGAGGGAGGGAGGGGTGAGTGGGTGGGGGGAAAGTCAGGGAGGTCAGGGAGGCCGTGACGCCACCCTTGCCACTCCTCTCTCCACAGCGTGTTTGTGTGCTTGTCTCCATATACGTGTCTGTGTGTGTGTGTGTGTGTGTGTGTGTGAACATTTGTGTGTGTGCGCATCTCCACAGTGCATCTGCGGCGATGGAGTTATGTAACTGCGCCACACCAACTCCCCTCTCCTCCCCTCTCCCTCCCCTTCTGCCGCCGCCGCCATCGTACTCCCGCGTCAGTGCTCTCAAAAAAAACAACAACAACAGCGTTGTACTCAATCTTGTTTTCTTTCCTCCGCTCTCTCTCTCTCATTTTTTTTTCCCAGTTTTCTTTGTTCTTTTGTGGTTACTGTTGCAGCTCGACTTGAACGGGTCGGTGCCTTTCGGCACCTCGACGCACGATTGCTCTGCTCTCCGTTTTTTCTTCTCCAGCGTCTCGCGTTCCCGCACACACACACACACACACACACAAGTACCGATTGTGCCGTCGTGCGTAATGCCCTCTCGTCTCTTCAGTGAAGCAAGGAGAGAGGCGCGTGCTGTGCGTGTCCTCTGCGTCGTCCTCCTCGACTCTCTCTCTCTCGCCCGTGTCTCTCTTCTTTTCTCTTTCCGACGCCTCTTCCTTCACCACCTGTCGTCCTGCCGCGTCCACTGCGAGCGCACGTCGTCGAGTTCTTTTTCCCCCTTGTCTTTTTTTTTTTTTCCAAATTACGGTGTGTGTCGTGGAGCTGGGGGAAGGGAGTTTGGAGGATGGGGGCTGCAGGAGATGGCTGCTGCTGCGGCGAAGGACCAGCTACCTGAGATCTTCTTGGGGTCTGAGAGAGAGAACAGAGGAGGGTTTGGTCTGCAGCACTGAGGGGTGGTGATGGTGGGGAGGCGCGTGGAGAGAGAGAAAAGGGACTCGTTGTCGTCATCTGTCTAATGTGTCGTGCGTGTGCGTGCACGTGTGTGTGTGTGTGTGTGTGTGTGAATGGGTGGTGAGGAAAGAAGCAGGGGAGGGAAGCAGATGATCTGGAGAGTCACCCTCTTCTTTTTGTTGTGTGAATGGAAGGGGTAAAGGCGGGAGTGTGGCGCACACATGCATGTACACACAGACACACACATACGAGCGCGGTGACACCGTTAACACCGGAGAAGAGATCCAGCACACATGCGCCTCAAAAAAAAAAAGGAAAAAAGGAGAAAGACGGTGACGATGGTCGATGCGTCCGGTGCGGGGAGCGGTGGTGCGGGAAGTAGAGAGTGACATGCAGGGCACGTGGCATGACACGTGCGTCCTCGCTCTCCCACCCCCCTACGCTGCATCATCCTTGCTGTCGCTCTCTCTCTCTCTGTGGGACCTCTGGTCGTGCGCGCATGTATGTGTTCTTGTGTGTCCGCTTGCGCAGGCAGCACAACGGACGGGTGCCCTGCGTAGTTGACCACCTCTCTGCTCTCTTTCTCCATCACTTCTGTGCCACGCGCATCGCACACACACACACACACACACACATCACCGTCCTTCACCAGCTACGGTGCCCACATAGGTTCACACACACGCCAACCCACCCCCTTGCCTCATCCTTCCCTATCTTAGCCTCCCTCCCTCCATCCCTTCCTCCAGCCCTCTCCCCTTCACCCCCAACGCGTGGTAGACGACCTCCTCGCAGGACCTACGCCGGCTCTTCCCGCCTCCCTCCTCTCTGCAGAACGAGAGACATACAAGGGGAGCAATGACTTTGCCGTTGAGTCGCGTCGCGCCACAGGCCTACGTGGTCACGGGGCTCGAGTCGGAGGTGCATGAGTTGCTGTCGCAGGAGATCGCCTCGCGCAACGCGGACGGCGATGCCGAGGCGACCGTCCGCCTCGCTGAGCTCATCCGCCGCGGCAGCGGCAACGTCGTGCTCGAGGGGATCCGGCAGCGCTTCAAGTACAACCCGGTCGCGACGCAGCTGCGCATGGTGACCGTTATGGATCAGTGCATGATCCACTGCGGGCCACAGTTCGCCGTGATGTTGTCGTCGGAGAAGTGGACGGACCGCCTGTTCAAGGTGGCCAAGACGACCCCCGCACCCGAGGTGCGCGACAAGATCATACGCACCGTCATCACCTGGTTCAATCGGCACCACACGAGCGGACACCAGCGCCTGCTGCAGCGCTTCCAGCAGAGCCGCACTCTCGGCGAGCCGTTTCGCCGCATTGTCAAGACGGCAAAGGAGCAGCAGCAGCAACAGCAGCAGCAGCAGCAGCAGCGCGCCAACGAGCGCAACCAGCGCACCTTCGCCAGCCTCGGCACAGCCAACCGCAACGACATCCTCGATACGGAGGACGCCATCTTGTTGCAGTGCCAAGGCGACCTCGCCTCGCTCGAGTACGCGCTCGAGCACCCGCACATCCTGCCGGACACTGAGATCGCGCAAGATTGCAAGCAGCATAAGATGGTGTGCATGCGCATGCTGGAGTCTGGTGAGCACGAGCGCATCGCGATGGAGCTGATGTCGCTCATCGAGCGCTTTTCGGAGGCCCTCGACTTGTTCGAGGCGATGACCGGCGTCGACGTTGGCGAGGGCCACCGCTCCAAGATGCGCGCCGTCGCCGACGAGGACTTGGCGGAGGCGGACAGCGACGACGACGACCAGCAGCGTCTGCTGCGCCGCCCCCGCCCCACTGGCCAGCGCGCCGATGCGGCGACTGTGATGATGCAGGCTCAGCAGGAGACGGAGAACATGATGAACCGCGAGCGTGGCGAGGTGCAGAACCTGCGCTCTCAACTCGAGGATCTGCGCCAGAAGCACGAGGAGCTGCAGAACAAGTACAAGGACGCCAAGGTGAAGAACAAGGAGGCTGTCGCGACGCTGAACCAGTACGCGGAGCGCGTCGAGCTGCTCGAGAAGGCCGGCGGTGGTGCCGGCATCGGTCTCGCACCTCTGCCGGTGTTCGGTGCCGCCGCGCTCGACGCGCCGGCGGCTGGCGGCGCGTCGAGCTCCGTGTCGCCGGCGCTCGTGGCGAGGATGCGCAGCTCCGTGGCGTCCATCCGCAAGAACCTGCGCGACATCCGGGACGTGCGCTGCGCCGATCTGGTGCAGCAGAGCCACTACTACTCGGCGCAGATCTCGAACGCGATGGCCGCGATGATCCAGGCGAGTGAGGTGGACAGGCAGTCGGACCGGAAGGCTCTGCAGTGGACGCAGGAGCTGTACAAGCGCGAGATGAAGCTGCGCAAGCAGTACTACAACACCATTCAGGAGCTGAAGGGCAACATCCGCGTCTACTGCCGTGTGCGGCCGATGATGCCGAAGGAGCTGGAGGGCGGCTACACCGACGTCATGTCGTACCCAACGCAGGATGAGATCAAGTTCACCGACTCGAACGGGCGGCCGAAGCTCTTCGAGTTTGACGAGGTGTACCCGCCAACGTCGCCGCAGGCGCGCGTCTTCGAGGACACGGCGCCGCTGATCGACAGCGTCGTGGACGGCTTCAACGTGTGCATCTTCGCCTACGGCCAGACGGGCAGCGGCAAGACCTTCACGATGAACGGTGCGCAGGGCGAGAACAAGGGCATCAACACGCGTGCGCTGGAGCGTCTCTTCCAGATCATCAGCGAGCGCCAGGAGACGGAGGTGTCGACGGTGTCCGTGTCGGTGCTGGAGATCTACTGCGAGCAGATCCGCGATCTGCTGGCGACGAAGAAGGAGGCGGCGGGGCTCACGTACGAGGTGAAGCAGGGCGGCCCCTTCGGCACGTACGTGACGAATCTGAAGGAGGTGCCGGTGACGTCGCCGTCTGACATCGACGGCATCATGGCAACCGCCCAGTCCCACCGCACCGAGGGCATGACAAACATGAACGAGCACTCGTCGCGGTCGCACATGCTGCTCTACATCATCGTGCGCACGACGAACAAGCAGACGAACATGCAGGGCTACGGCAAGCTGTCGCTGATCGACTTGGCGGGAAGTGAGCGGCTGGACAAGAGCGGGGCGGAGGGCCAGCGCCTCAAGGAGGCCGTGGCAATCAACAAGTCCCTCTCCGCGCTGGGCGACGTGATTTCGGGACTCGCGCAGAACTCCAAGCACGTGCCGTTCCGCAACTCCGCTCTCACGTTTCTGCTGCAGGACTCCATGGCGGGACAGGCGAAGGTGCTCATGTTCGTCTGCGTGAGTCCAGCCAGCTACAACGCAAGCGAGTCGGGCAGCTCGCTGCTCTTCGCCTCCCGCGCCCGCGGCGTCGCGTTTGGCCAGATTAAGAAGAACACCGCGACAGAAACGGCGTAGCGTCGTGGCCGACATGCGGCGGCGGCGGCAGCAGGACGCGGTCATGCGTGCGCGCGTGTGTCTGTGGGGCCTCCTCTGGTGTGATGAGCATGTGGGACTCTATCCATGGCCTTCACCGCCCGACCACCACTACCACTACCGCTACCACCACTATCACACGGATCTCATTGCAGCATCGCGCTGCAGCATGAGATGGCGCCGTGTTTCCTTGACCAGCTGCGCGTCCCCGACGCGAAGAGGGAGCGGAGCAGCTCTCGAGTGTATCAGCACCTCATCAATCGTTCTTCGTCTCCTCCGCTCTCTCTCCGTCCCTTTTTTTTTTTTTTACGTCGGGGGTGGGCTGGGTCCTGTTTGTGTTGATCTCCCGCACTCGTTCTCTCCTTGTGGCTTCGCTTTGCTTTTTCCTCTCCCCCACTTCCTCCTGTGTGTGTGTGTGTGTGTGTAGAATGACGCTGTTGTCGACGGTGTGTGTGTGTGTGTGTGTGGTATGTGGACTTGCACACGTCCGCTCCCTCCTTCTACTTCTCTTTCCCCTCCCTTCACTCGCCCCCCAAGCATCAACGACGGTCTCGACGCCCTTGTCTGCGAACGACAGCGTTCTCTCTCTTCCTCTCTCTCTTCGTGTGTGTTTTTCTGTTCTGATTTCCTCCCCCTTTTCGCTCCTTACACGCACACGCCCGCTGTGCGTGTACTTTGCTTCCTCTTCATTGTCTGCGTGTCACTTGCCTCCGTCCATCACACCAACAGGGAGAGGGAGGAAGAGGAGGCGGGGAAGGAGGAAGGTGGGCGACCACACGTGTAGCAGGGGGCGGCAGAGGCGACGCGGCGGACGTCCACCACCAGGTCTCTCTCTCCCCTGTGCGTGTGGCACTGCACCGTCGCTACCCCTTCTTCTCCTCCCTCTTTTCTGTTCATCTTCGCCTCCCCCCTCTCTCTCTCTTTCATCACTTGCGTCATTGAACGGTGCGCTTCTCTCGCGAGGAGTTACATCGTCGCGGTCGTGCACCTGCGCCGCCAACTCGGTCTCCCCCGTGTCCCTCTCTGCGTCTGTCTCTCTCTCTGTGTGTGTGTGTGTGTGTGTGAATGCGTGCACAGACGCCGGGAGGGTGAGGTCGAGGTGGAACAACGTATGCGGCGCTGTCGAATCTGCTGCTTTGCGGAGATGAAGAAACAAACAAAAAAAAGACTCCCTCTCTAAGTACGTGTGCACGTTTGTGTGTGTGTGTGTGTGTGTGGTTCTCAAGCTGTTGTGTTCTCTCTCTTCCCGTCCTCGCTGTGCACCTTTGAGAACGACGTGCTTCTGTTGATGCAGCGTCCCACCCTCCCTCCCTCCCTCCCTCCCTCTCTCTCTCTCTCTGTTCCTGGTTGCTCCTCTCCACCCCTATCGCTCGGAGGGTGCGCGTTGGTGTATTTCTCTCTCTACCGTGTGTACGTGTGTACGTGTGTGTGTGTGTGTCGGTCTCACATGCTGGCGAGTGAGGGAAGGAGGTGAGGACACGTCATTATTGTTGAGGCACAGGGCGGTGGTGTCGCCGCTTCAAGATCAAAGGACTGGAGATACAGAGAGCGATGGGACGGTCGCCTCGTGGCGGCCGCTGCTGCGAAGTCTGCCGCAGGTGTGGACGTGCGTGTTGGCGCCTTGGGATCTGTTCACCCCCCCCCCACCCTTTCCCTCTGGGCCTCGAAGGAAGGAGAGCGCGACGGTTCTGGTCTTGTCGTCTGCGTGCGCACGGGGGCGGGAGGCCAAGCGTGGGGGTGCCATGTTCATCTCCACAGTATGATCTCTTTCTCTCTCGCTCCATTGCTTCTCTCTGCACCGTTACTTCTCTCTCCTCCCCTCTCTCTCTCTCTTTATCTGTGTGTGCACGTTTCTTGCGAATTCGCGTCTGCGTCTGCACACATGCATTTCTGTGCTTGTATGTGTATGCGCGTGTACGTCCTGACGCTTATGACGCTTGGTGCTTCGCATTGTTTTGGTGCCGCTTCGCCACCCTCATTTCTTTGTCTTTATTGCTTCCATGCTGTTCTCACCCGCTTTATCGCGCGCTGGTGGCGAGCGTACAAGTAGTTCGCACACGTGAAAGCTACATCACTAGTCCACACACACACACACTCAGTCACACACACGCGTCTTCACACACGCACAGGGAAGCAGAACCAGTGCCGCAGAACTACACTCGCCACCTCTGCAGAGGGGAGCCTGTCCTATTTGTGCTGCTCCGTGAACAGAAGCACGCCGTCGGTGAGGGAGACGCTCGTCAGCCCTCCCTCCCTTGATAGTGATTCATCAGCCCGTCGGCGCGCACACGCTTGCCCGCGCTGCATCAAATACAAACACACAAACACACAGGAACAAAAAAACAAACAAACCAACAAACACATACACACGCACAGACACATTCTCTCACTTTCAATTCCCCATCCAACAGACACACACACACACACACACACACACACAGAAGGTAGAGGCGTGTGTGTCTTCGCGCCATCGAGCCACAAATCTGGTACCGGCGCTGAAACCCAATTCCCACCATCCTCCCGTCACGCTCTTCCACTTCTGCACACACGACATTGCACCTGCCGCGGCCACCGTTCTGCGTCAACGTTGATCGACACTCCATTGCCTTCATCGTGTTGCTTGTGTTTCCTTCAGTGCCTCTCTCTCTCTGTTGAAGCAGCCCACTTTTTTTTTTTTTTTTGCAGGCTCCACGCTGCTTTGCTGTTGTTCTGCGTCCTCGCCGTTGGAGGACGCTGTTGCACTTTCACCCACCCACCCACCCACCCATACACACAGAAAGCCCGAGAAGAAGAGGATCACGTACGCGTCCGCACGCCATCACCACCGTGGACCACACTTCTCTTCTCTTCCACCCCCCTTGTTCTCTCTGTCTCTATCTGCATCCGTTCTGCTCGCTTCTCGGATCACCCACCCCACCCCACCCCACCTGGCTCGCTGCGTTCTTCTTCTCGTTTTGCTGTTCCCCTTGTGCGTGTGTTGCCTCCTCTTTCCTTCTCTCTCTCTCTCCGCACTACCTCTATCACGACTACTGCCACAGAAATTCACACACACACACACACACAGTACCGCCCCTCGGTCAAAGCAGAGGCGAGGCGACGTGAGCGGCTCTTTCCCCCCTCCTCCCCTTTCTCTCGCTCTCTCTCGGATCGCCGATCTTCTGTCCTCCGTTGTGCTTTTTTTTTTTTTCGTGTTTGTTGTTGTTGCTGCTGTTGTTGTTGTTGTGCTGTCCTCCCTTTTTTTTTTTTTTGTCGCCGTCGCCGCCCAATCCAGTTCTTGTCTCGCTTCTTTTCGGGGTTTCTCCTCTCCACTTTTCTCTTCGTGGTTCTTTTTTTTTTCTTTTTTTTTTTGTTCCGGGTTTCACTGTTGTGCTGCGGTATTGTCGTCGCTCCTCCACGTCGTCGTCGTCGTCGTGGTCATCTCTCTGTCATTGTGTCTTTTTTTTTTTGTGGTGTTGTTCTCTCTCTCTCCCCCCAAAAAAGAAAAGAAAAACGGGATCTTAGCTGGAGTTCCACAAGTTGTCTCTCTCTCTCTTCCTCCCTCCTTGTCACTTCGGCACCACTGCGTGTGTGCGGGTGTGTCTTCTCGCCTCGCCTCTCTCTCCTCTCCTCTGTTCTGTTCCTCTGTTCCTTCCTTCCACCACCACCCCCCCCTGTTCTTGTTCCTCTCTCTCGTGCTCACTCTTTTTTTGTGAGCTCTTGCGCACAGAGGAGGGCTGCTTTCTGTCTCTGCGTGTCTGTCTCGACCTCTTCTCTCTCTCTCTACCGTGGCCACGGCGCGTCGCTGCGGATCAGTGTCTTCTGTACGTCTCTTCTGTTTCTCGGTGCTGTCTCTCCTCCCTTCCCTCCCCACCCGCACCTCATCTCTGTGTTTCTCTCCGCTGTCTTCACCACCCGCTCGTCTTCTTTTTTTCTTTTTGGGTTTTTTTTTTGGTTGCTTGTTCCTCTTGTCTGTCTCTCCTCGTTTCTTTGTTTCTCCGTCCTTCTCTCTACCTCGACTTCACCTTGCCACCGTTGTGTTGACACCAACCATCGCGTGTAGCCGCAATCACGTATCATCACTGTCATTACCACTTCCTTTCCCTCCTCCTCCTCGCTCTCTCGCTCTCTCGCTCTCTCGCCACCGTCTCCTCTTTGGCCACCCACGGAGCTGCCTCAGGTGAGAATCTGCTGGCCCGCCTCTCTCCCACTTTCTCTCGCTGCCCTTCACTGTTTCTCGGCGGCAGTGTCCGTGCCACACTCCCGGTACCAACGAACAGACACACACACACACAGAGCGAGAGAGAGAGAGTGAGACCCATTCTCCCCTTCCTTCCTCTTTCTGCTCGCCAACACGTCGTGTTACGTGTCTCAGAGTGAGTCGTACCGACGTCGTTGTTGGCGCACCCACTGTACAGATCGGCCTTTGCCTGTGCCACCCTTTTTTTTTTTTTTAAGAATTTGTATTGTTCATCACTCTTTCTTTCTCTCTCCTCTGTGTACTTTTGTGTGCCGGTCTTTAGAACGTACCGCGACGGCGTTTGTTGCTGCGTGTGTGCGTGTGTGACTTCCCCTCTCCCCTCCCCCTCACGCGTTGGGTTTGTGCTTTGGCGTGTTTCATGGGAGCTGCGCGGAGTGGCGGTCTGTCAGCTCTTCCTCTTCTTCACCTCTTCCCTGGTTCTCGTCGTATCGCCGCCTGCGGTGCTCTCTCACTCCTTCGCCCCCCCCCCCCGCCCCCATCTCCCTCCACCAGTCTCTCCTCTCCTCTCCTCCTCCTCTGTTCGCCGAGACATCCCGTGACTCTTGTATACACCGGTCTCCATCCCTTCTCCTCTCTTCTCTTCTCCTCCCCAGTCTGCCCTCCCCCATCAACGAGTAAACACACGACCACCACCGCCGCCCCCATCTCTTCCTGTCTTGCGCGGATTCGTGCTTGTGCTGTCGTGCGCTTTGGTGTGTGTGTGTGTGTGTCTGTGTGCACCTCGTCCCTCTCAGTGCCGTGCGTTTGCTCTTCTGCCAGTTGTGTGGCGTGATCCATCTCCTTTTCCCATCGCTAGCTTCTCATCGAACGTGTCCGTATTTGTGTGCGTGCGTGTGTGCGTGTTCGCGTTGGCACGTGTGACGTGCACGGGTGGTCTGGCCTCTGCCCTCTCTCCGTGGCCTCCCTCCTTCGTGTGATCTGGTGGGTGTGTACCGCCGTCAAGAGAGAGAGAGAGAAAGGGAAAGAGACAGGGGTCGGACGGGGCGAGGGACAGTCGACAGCTGCATCGGTGCTGCTTCTCACCCGCCTCCACACTCCCTTTTTTTTTTTTCATTGTTTTCTGCCGCAGTCGAGGGTGAGCGCCAGGAGATAGAGTCAGAGAGACAGAGAGAACGAGGGGCGGGGTGAGGGAGTTCTACAGCAGCAGCAGCAGCGGCAGCAGTGCGCACGGAAACACGTGTGAGGGAGCACAAAAAGGAAAGGAAAGGAAGAGGGAGGCGCATCGGAAAAAGGTGTTGCTCTCTCTTTCTCTCTGTGTGTGTGTGTGCCTGTTTCACTGCCACCCCTGTTTATCGCCTCTCCCCCGTCTTCTCTCTGTTCTCTCCACCTGGCTCGCGTTGTATCTCCCACCGTCTTACCCGACCCTCCTCCTCTTTTTTTTTTTTTTATTGCTTCGCTTCGCCGCATCGAAGTGAGAGCGCTGGTCCCTCTCTGTCTCTCTCTCTTGTGCTCTCCCCTTCTCGTCTCGCACTCGTCGACCTGCCACACTCGTCTTTCTGGCGTCCGCGGCAGCCACGCAGCTGCAGATTCTCCACTAGCGCACGTCACCCCATACAAGTTCCACATACAGTCCCATACGCACGCACGCAGTACCTCTCCTTTTCTCTCTCTCATCAGTACCTCCTCTCTCCCGCCCCTCCATTAGGTCGGTGGATTGCGCGCTGTACCGTTTCCCGTGTGCTCCCCCTCAACGCCTCTCTCCTCCCTCTCTTTCTTTCCCTCTTCGTCTGTGTGTCGGTGTATCTGAGTGTGTCTCCGTGTCTGTGTGACGAGGGCGAGAGAGAGAGAAGCACATCTCTTGGTGGTGTGTGAGTGTGTGAGAGGTGGTGTGTTGTGCTGAACCTGAACTCACCGCAAAAACGCCGCTCCTCGTGTCCGTCCTCGCATACGTTCCCGTCTGTTTCTGTCCCTCCCTCTCTTTCTCTCACTCTGTGGGGCGGTGAGACTGTCACCCAGCGTGTCACCGACGTACTTCGACGCAGCGCCGTCGGCTCTGCGACGCGCTGGGCTCACGTCTTCGTCTCTGCTCTTGACTCCTCTTTGCTTTTCATCGTGTGCGTTTTTCTGTTTTTCTTTTTTTTGTTGTTGGACCTTCGGTCTGTGTGACTTCTTCCATCGCTGTGCGCGTTCTTCATACATCCATAAAAAGGAAAAAAAAGAAAAAAAAGAAACTACCGCCTGTCTCTGAAGAGTGGGTGGAGCTCAGTGCAAAGGAAACGTGTCTGCTGCCTGTGTTTCTGTGTGTATCGGTGTGTCTGCTATCAGAAACTGTGTGTTTTCTGCGAGACAGGTGAGTCAGCGAGTTGGTGTGTGAACGTTGTCGTGCTGTGGTGGTTGCTGGCCGCCGCAGGCGCACACCTTTTTTTTTTTTCAATTTTCCCCTTCGGCCCTGTTTCTCACGGTGCTTGCCCTCGTCAGACTTGTGTGTGTTGTGTGTTGTGTGCTGCGGGCTCACATTGGCGTCGTTGCCGTGTCGACGTCGCTTCCACATTTTGCTGATCTCGTTTCGCCTGATCGTCGCCGCGCTTTCTCGCTTCCGCGCCGTCTGTCTTTTTCTGCTTCACTCTTCTTTTCACACACACACACACACACACCTACACCCATACAAACACAGACACACTCCCGCACTTGTCCGCCTGACCTCTCTCCCTCTCCCTCCATCCAGCGGTATCACACATACGTCTGTCTCTCTCTCCCCCTCCGCTCCTGCACCCACTCTCTCGACAGCGACGCCAACATCTGGACCGACGCGCTGTTTCTGTAGACGCCTCTCCACCCCATCGCATTCTTTTTTTTTTTTTTCTCTCTCTCTGTTCCTTCTTCTTCTTCTCGCACCGCCTCACGGCACCTCTCCCGGTGTTCATTTCTCGCGACTCCCCACCCTTGTTGACCCGCCCCTTCCCGCACTGCCTCTGCACTGCTCTCTCGAAGTTCCACGCACGCTCTGACTTTGCATTTTTTCTTCTCCTCTCTTTTCTCTTCCGCGTACACACACGTTTAGGTCGCGCTTCTCGCTGACTCGCCACAAACACGTTCCCATCTCACCCTCTTTTTGCTTCAGTGTGTGTGTGTGTGTTTCTTTTTTTTTTTTTGTTTGCTGTTTGATTCGCTTCGCTTGTTCAGCGCTAGCGAGAGAGCGAGAGAGCGAGAGAGAGAGAACAGTCGCCAGCATCGGCTTGTGTCGGCCGTGTCGCGCATCGGTGCACACTCGCTCCTCTTCATCTTTTCTTCTTTTTTTTTTTGTTTCCTCGGGTCATTCTGTCAAGGAAGCCGCAACGGTTCTCATTTGGCAGTCACGTCCCTCTCTCTGTTGTTCCTTCCCGTCTCTGTCCCCCTTTCTCTCAGTGAAGTGAAGTGGAGTGTGTGTTCGGGGGGTCAACCGCATCGTTGGCCACCGTCCTCGTCGCCTCCACAGCCCCCACTCCTCCCCTCCCCTTTCTTCTTCTACGTACCGCTCCCGCTGTGTGACTGGCGCGCAACACGTCCCTCTCCACCCTTCGCTTCTGCCGCTCGTCTGATTTGCATCCCCCTCTCGAGTTGTTTGTTTCTGTGTACTCCACAGTCATCGTCGTCGTCCCCGTTGTCGTTGTTGCTACTGTTTCTTCTCTTTTTTTTTTGTTTTCGTATTGTCTGTGACGTGTCTTTTCTCTTTTTGTGTAGCGGGACACACACACACACACACGCACGCACACCCGCTCGCTGTGAGGCGCTTCACGTGGTGTGTCGGTGCCTCGGGTCTGCGCGTCTTCCTCTTTCCCTCCTCTTTTTTTTTTTTTTGCTTCTTCCCTCTGCTAGAGCTCCGCAAAATCACCGCGTTGCTGTACACTCTGTCTCTCCATCGCGCGCGCGTGTGAGTGTGTGTGTGGCCGTCTGCCCGCGATGGAGGCGGTGTGGCCGCCGGTGTCGGCGACGAAGTGGGTGAGCCGACGCACGCTCGACAGTCAGGCGAACAACCGCGACCACAGCGCTGCGCAGCCGCAGCCACGTGGCTCTATCTCAGACAGCAATTCGAACAACGCCGACCAGCAGCATCAATACACGCACCAGCACCAGCATCAACACCCGTCGCAGGGGCATCAGCACGGTGGCGAACGGCGAAAGTACGGACACTCGAAGAATAGCGCTGGCGCGGCTGTCGGGCGCGGCAGCAATGGCGGGGGGTGTAACGGCGCCGCCGCGACCGTAGCCAGCAACAACACCGCCGCGCCACACCACTCGAACGGGGGCAGCAGCGGCAGCGGCGCCAGTGGCGGCGGCAACGGCAACGGCAACGGCAACCGCTTCGGCATCGCGAGCGGCGGCGCCAACAGCGGTAGTTGGGGCAACGTCGCGCCCAACTCTGGCACGGGTAGCAGCAGCAGCAGCGGCAAGCCGCCTCACCCTGGGAACGGGTACGGCGCCAACTCGATCAACGCCCAGGCACCGCACCGCAGCAACAGTGGCGGCAACCACCACCACCACAACAAACACGCGGGCAGCGGCAGCGGCCATGGCAGTGGCAACAGCAACGGTCGCAGGGGTGGTGCAGAGCCTGCTGAACCGGCGATGCCGCCCCCTCCGCGCAGTGTGCAGATGGGGCAGGGCACGCTGTCCGCCCAGGCCGCGGCCGCCACCGCACGCGACTTCATCCCCCAACCGCGGCACGCGAAGCTGCACGGCGGCTCGGTGGGCTACTCGGCCAAGCCGCCCGCGCAGTCGCCGCCGCCGACCACTACCACAGCGCTCGCCACGCCGCCCACCGCGGCGAGGCGGTGGGGGGCGAACTCTACCCCGGTCCCCCGCAGCGCCAACGGCGGCGCGGGCGTGGCCGCGTCCGGCGTCACCCCGGTCTCGGCCGCCGCACCCGCCACCACGCACATGGATGCGCGCGCTGGCCTCCTCCAGCCCGAGTCGGCCACGTCCCCGTCCCCACCGCCGTTCGGCAAGTCTCTGTCCGCGCGAGGGGCAGCGGGGAGGGTGGCAGTGGCAACCGTGCCGACCAGCAGCACGGCGGCGGCGGCGGCCGCTGGCACGGGGCTCGCGGAGGCGCTGCCCGCTGGTGGCGGCGGCGATGGCACTCGTGGCGGTGGCGGGGTTGCCGCTGCCGCCGCTGCGCGTGTCCTCGGCACCACCGCGAGCGCGGAGCCGACGCTGCTGGACCCGTTCCACCTCGGCGACAACCTGAGCTTCGCCACCTCCGCCTTTGGCGGCTCGCTGCACTCGCAGCCGTCCGAGATCGAGACACTGCTCGGGCACGTGGAGCGCAGCGCGGCGACGCGGCCGTTGGTGGCGCCCGGCGGCTCCCTGCGCGAGCGGCGGTCCATGACGGACTGGGGCATCGAGGAGGCCATCCGCACGGTGCTGCCCGGGATGGACGAGGACGACAACTCGGACGATACGCACGGCCCGAACCTTCTCTCTGCCGGCCTGGCGGCGGTGGGCGGCGACTGGCACACCTCCGGCGACCTCGACGCGCCGTCCGCCGTCGGCGGCTTCCTCACCGACTTCCCCGCCTCCTTCGCCGCCTCCTTCGCGGAGCAGGCGAGCGCACCACTCGCGTCGCCCTTCACCGCGGACTCTGCCGCCACCACCGCCGCAGTCGCCACCACCACCACCACCACCACCTCGCACGC
The DNA here is from genome assembly GCA_019188245.1 of Novymonas esmeraldas. Classification (NCBI taxonomy): domain Eukaryota; phylum Euglenozoa; class Kinetoplastea; order Trypanosomatida; family Trypanosomatidae; genus Novymonas; species Novymonas esmeraldas. The sequence continues at coordinate 34,897 of JAECZO010000077.1, forward strand.
GATGGACAACCTCAGCCGCGCCTTCAGCACCGCCGCGCGCGTCGATTCGTCCTCCTTCACCACGTCCCCCGCGACGACGGCGGCGGCGACGCCGTTGCAGCGGCCGCCTATGTCTCCAGGCGTGCGCCTCCCCCACCGCGCCACGCCTGTGGAGGCCATGTCGATGCCCCCCTCCACGCGGGAAGTGGCGCGCCAGGGCAGCTGCTCCTACACGTCTCTCTCCGTGGCACAGCCGCCGCCGCAGTCGATGCCGCCTCCGCTGCCGCGGTCGAGCAAGTCGGAGTCGTCAGTGCGCATGGAGGAGCTTGTGCCCGGCGCCGCTTCAGTGGGCGGCGGCGGCGGCAGCAGTGACTTGCTCTCGCTCTACACTCGCTCGCCGCCCACGACGACGTCGCCGTGGCTGTCGTCTGGGATCGGCGACGGTGGTGTCGTGAGGCAGACCGGGCACCGCTCCCCGCGCGCTGTCATGGGCCGCCCCGAGGTTCTCCAGGCGGTCTCGATGAAGGACGGCAGCGCGCACAGCAACGGCGGACTCACGGCCGCCGGCGGCAGCGTCACGAGCCCTGCCACGGTCGCCGCTCGGCGGTCCACCACGTCCAGCCACGGCGGCTCGGCGCCGAACACGCCGTCGCTGCGCAAGGAGCTGTCGACGCCAATGTCGGGGAGCCGCTCGCAGCCCTACACGCCGGGCGGCTCGCGCCCACAGCGCCCCTCGCTCTCCGCGCCGCTTGTCAACCGCGACACGATCGCCCACATCTTCCGCGAGACGCCGCAGTCGCTGCGGCGCAAGGAGCAAATGGAGTACAACCGCGAGCACAGCGAGGCGGCGCTCTGCCGCAGCCCCGGCTGGCCGCCACACACCGAGGGGGATGTGGAGCAGCTGCTGCGCGACCGCAACGCCACGAAGCTGCTGCGCCACCTCACCATCATCAGCTTCTCGCGGCAGCAGGTGACGGGGGTGCAGGATCTCTTCGACACGTGGGCGAAGAACGGCATCCCTGCACCAGACATGGGCTTTGGCGCCTACTACTTCTACGTGAAGGAGAAGAGCGAGAAGCTGCTGTGCATGAAGCACAACGGTCGTGGGGCATCGCCGGGGCACGGCTACGGCAGGTGCGACTTCGAGAGCCGCCGCCCCTACAGCACGTGCCGCTACGAGCACGTGTGCCTCTTCTGCCGCTCGAAGGAGCACGGCTGGTTCGAAGAGGGCAAGTGTCTCGGCTACCAGCAACTGCTTGCGGAGATGGAGGACTTGGGGGTGAGCGAGGAGGACGTCACCACGCTGCTGAATGCGATGGAGGTGGCGGCGCGGCCGGAGTGGGGCAGGTAGCGCAACTCCCCTCCTCTCTTTCTCCTCTCTCTGTGTGTGTTTGCTGTTGACATGGCAACCCCCTCCTTCCCCGCTGCACGAGCTGCCCTCCTCCTCCTCCTCCCCCGTGTCTCTCTTCCTTTGGTGGGTGCGAGAAGGGGGAGAGAGGAGTAGGAGGAGGAGGAGACGATGAGCTTCCCCACACACACCCCTTCATCAACATGCACACGTTCACACGCACACACGAGGTTTCTTTTTTTTTTTTTTTCTTCTTCTCTGCTCTTCTCGGCGATGGAGCGTTCTTTCTCAGCTGTGTGTCGCTCTGATGGGATGGAGCCGCGTTGGTCTGAAGGCGTGTGCGTGTCTGTTGTCCCCCTCACTCTCTGCATCTCGTTCTCTCTCCTCATCGTCTGTTTGTGCTATCGGTGTGTATGCGCGTAGGCGTACACACACACACACACACACACACGTGTGTTCGTGTGGCCCTGTCGTCCCCACCCCCCTCTCGTCTTTGCGTGCCTTTGTTGTCCGTCGCTGTCGAGCCTCCTCTGCGTCTCCCTCTTCTGCTCCCCACCTGCGTTTGGTTGCGCAGTCCCTTCTTTTTTTTGCGAATCTCCTCCGCTTCCCTCATCTTTCTTTCCTTTCTTTTTGGTTTGTTTGCCGTCAAGTCTCCGCGCGATGGGCGGAGAAAAGAGGAGTGCGCTCCATCTGCACTACCAGACACACACAGACACACACACACACGTACACATCTACACCCAAGGAGGAGGCACCGAACGAGAGAGAGGGAGAGGCAGATCAAAGAGGACGCACTGCGCTGCCCTCTCAGCAGCACACTCCCCCCCCCCTCCCGCCTCTTCCCCTCTCTTCTCCTGCCGCGTCTTTCCTCCCTTCGCCTCGTACCGAATCAAAAAAAACAACAAAAACAAGTAGAGGAACGGGAGGGGCAGGAGGAGGAGGCTGAGGGGGGGGGAGGAGGAGAGTGGCTCACCACGGTTCTCTGCCTCCCCTCTCCCTTCCCTCCCTGTGCTGCAGCGTCGCCCTCTCGCCCCCGCTTGGTCCAACGTCTCTACCTCCTGTCTCCTGCCTCCTTCCCACTCTCCTGCCTCCCTGTCGAAGCTGTGCCGCTGCAAACTGGAGCGCACGGCTGCGTGCACGTCAACACACACACACACACACACACACTACATACAGACCTCTCAGCTACGCTGCTCTGCTTCTCCTTTCCGCCATCGGCGTCTGCGTGCTTTGTGAGCCGCCGTCGTCTTTTTTGCGTCGTCTCGCCAGCGGTCCGCCGACAGCGGCGCGGCAACTTTTGCTGCAGTTCTTCTTTTACCAGACCGGTATCTCTCTCTCTCTCACTCCTTCTCCCCTCCGCCGTGCGCGCGCGCGTTCGTTCGTTCGTTCGTTCGTTTGTGTGTGTGCGTGTCAGTGAACATGTCCGCCTCCGGCGCGTCTGCGGTGGCGCCGCTGCGCGGGCGAGAGTCAGGGGGCGATGTGCCAGGCAGCATGGAGGCGCTTATCAAGAAGCTGCACCCGCTCTACACCGACCGCGTCCGGCCGCTCGAGGAGATGTACAACTTCGACGTGTTCCGGCCCAGCTGGTATGAGGAGACGATCCTCAACGAGCGGCCCTTCATCACGCTCTTCGGCCCGTGGTCGGCTGGCAAGACGACGTTCATCAACTACCTCCTGCAGAACAACTACCTGTGGACGGGGCCGCAGCCGACGACGGCGGAGTTCACTGTGGTGATGTACGGCAAGGAGCCGGGCCCGATCGACGGCCAGGCGCTCGCCAACTCGAAGGAGCTGCCCTTCAAGGGCCTGCTCGAGTTCGGTGAGTCCTTCATCAACAACCTGAAGGGCTTCCAGGCCCCCCACCCGCTGCTGGAGCGAGTCACGCTCATCGACACCCCAGGCGTGCTGGAGAGCGCCAAGGACATCCACCAGCGCAACTACGATTACGTGAAGGTGTGCCGCTGGTTCGCAGAGCGCAGCGACCTGATCTTCGTCCTCTTCGACCCCAGCAAGCTCGACGCCGGGGCTGAGCTGCGCCAGCTCTTCCACACTTCCTTCAAGGGGATCGAGAACCGCCTGCGCCTCGTGCTGAACAAGGCCGACACCGTCTCCACCCAGGAGCTCATGCGTGTCTACGGCAGCCTCTTCTGGAACCTGTCCAACTTCATCAGCACCACGGAGCCGCCACGCGTCTACGTCGGCAGCTTCTGGGACCAGCCCTACAACCCCAACTCCTTCGCACTGCTCTTCGCGGAGGAGAAGGTGGACCTGCTGCACGAGCTGCTCGAGGTCATCCCGCAGCAGGCGAAGGACAAGAAGGTCGCCTCGCTGATCCGGCGCGCCAAGGAGGTGCTCGTGCACGCGCTCATCATCGGCGGCATCCGCAGCGACCTGCCCTCTGTCTTCGGGAAGGCCAAGGCCAAGAAGAAGGCGGCGGAGCAGCTGCCGAAGCGGTACGAGCTCATCGGCGCGCGCTACAAGATGAACCACCGCGACTTCCCCCCCGTGAAGGCGTACCAGTCGTTTCTGGAGCGCTTCGACGTGGAGAAGTTCCCGCCACTGCAGAAGCCCGAGAAGGCCGGCATGATTCGCGGTATCCAGGAGCTCATCGACACGACGCTGCCCGGCATGCTGCGGCCGGTGCGCAGTACGCGCGCCGCGAACCCTTTCTGTGAGGAGGAGCGGACGGGCCTGCTCAACATGTACCGCGATCACGTGCGCTCTCAGTACGGCGGGCGGGCCGGTGTGCAGGGCAGCACCGACATCGTCTCCTCGACAGTGCGACAGGGGCTCCGTAACGCCTCCGTCCCCGCGTCCAGTCCGGCCTCCCCGCTCGGCCCCAGCACAGCCGGCGCGGCGCCGTCCGTCTCGCCGTCCTTCACCGACACGCCGTCCCTCGTCGCGGCTGCGTCACCCGCTGCCACCACCGCTGCCGCCGCCGCCTCTGCACCAGGTCCGACGGACATGCACGCGATGATGGCGATGATGCAGCAGATGATGGCGGCGCAGCAGCAGCAGCAGCCGCCGCCGCAGCAGCAGCAGCAGCCGGACCGATGGAGCAGCCATGAACCAGCCACGGTCTGGTCGCGCGGTACGCCCTCCCCGCTGCCGCCGCCACCGCCGCCACCGGCGCACCTGGCCGAGTCGTCTGTGCCGCCGACCCCACAGGAGGTGGACTCCGACAACGATCTTGGGCCACCCACAGTGGTGCCCCCGTCTGGCCCGCCCGCCGCTCAGGCCGGCGAGGTGACGAGCAACTGGGTAGGCGGCGACGTCTCGAAGCCGCTACAGTAGGCGTGCCTCCCCCGCCTCCCGTGTTGGACACGACGACGACGACGACCACCACCATCCCTCTCTCCCCCTTTTCCACTTCCTCTCTTCCGACTCCTGCGCCGAGGTGCCGCTGATTGTGTGGTGGTATGTCTCTCCTCCTTCTGTGTCTGTATGTGCCGTCCTCATCGGTGTCTTCCACCTTGTCCGATGGGCAGGCATGCGAGCCAGCGCTCCGCATTGCGTCGCCTGATCCATTGCACTTGACAACGACCCCTCCACACACACACACGCGCGCGCGCCAGCCCACCACCGCCTCTCGGTATCGTGAGGCTTGGGTGGGGGGGGGGAAAGGCGGGGGGACCCCCCCTACCACCACGGTGCTGCCCGCGCATCTGTGCCTGGGGTGCGCATCGGACCTCGCTCGGCGGAGCACCACTGGTCTGCCCACTGCTCGATCCCGCCTCCCCACGCTCCACCCTCCCCTCCTCTCTGCCTCTTCCTCTCCGCACGCTCATCGCGATGCTGTCGACCCCCTTTGCTCCTCCTCCCCCGTCCCGATGTGTGTCTTGAAAGACCCAAAGGTAAGGACGAGAGGCGCGCTTGGTGTGTGTGTGTGTGTGTGTGTGATTGCATCTGCGATGTTTAGCGGCGGCGACGGCAGCGGCGACGCTCTCCTGCCCGATACGGAGCTGCTGGACTTGATGGAGGTCGAGCAAGACACGGCACACTTCTTGCACAGCAGACTCGACAGCGAAAGCGCGTCGCCCGGTCCGTGTGGATCGGCGACGGGCACGGCGGAGCGTGTCGGCAGCGCGGCGGCGGCGACTGCGACAGCTGCTGCACCGCCGCAGTCGCCACCGCCGTCGTTCCTCGTCGGTGGGTCGCTCTTCGCGCGCGACTCCCCTGCGCGCCAGTCGTCGCAGTCTGCCAGCGGTGCACTGCAGTCGTGGCGCTCGCTGTGCGGTGCTACGGGCTCTGTCTTCTGCCCCTTCACGAGCAGCTTCATCTCCGTCCACTCGACCCATTGGGCACAGCTGCGCGCCGTCGGCTTCCGCGCGCGCCTGCTGCTGCGGGGTGGCTGTCGCGTGGTGCTGGTGAGTCCCCACCGTCTCATGACCTCCGCGCGTCTGCTACAGCAGGGCTTCGCCAAGGACGATGACAAGAACGTCAGCGGGGCCGCCATTGCTGCGGCAGCGCGGCGGACGCGGCAGGCGGCGCTGTTCAAGAGGTGGGGCTGGGGCCCCGCCCTGCAGCAGACGCTCGGAGCCGTGCTGTGTGCGGCGCCACTGAACAGCGCAGAGGCTTTCGCTGCCGCGCTGGACACGCAGATGAGGAAGACTGGATGTTGTGACGGGCGGACAGCGCGGCTGCTCCGCGTCGCCGGCTCGAGCGCCGGCTCAGAATGGCCCCTCGAGGCACCTGGTCACCCACTCGACAGTGGTTCCATCGCGCTGCACCCGCCGTGCCGCACCCGCCGGCGTGTTCTGCAGGCCGTAACGCCGTTGCCCGCCGCTGCGTCTCCTGGCCGCGCGTCGGCCGCCGTACCGACACGGGTCGTCGCCGCAGCGCAGACGTGCGCGGTGCCTGCGTGGGTGGAGGGCGTCGCGGATCGCCCGACAATTCGACTTCTCGGCCTGCCCGCCTCAGTCCGCGCCGCCTTCCTCGACGTGCCCCTTCCGCCGCACGCGCAGCCTGCCGCTGTGATGGACACCAGCTGCGCCGCCGCGCTGGCGGGGCTGGCGGTGCAGCTGAGGGAGGCCGTGGCGCTGGGCCGCCTCCGCGTCGCGCCGCGCCTTTACTACTGCCCACTCGCGCACGCTGTGGACTACGCCGGCGTTCTCGACCTGCGCGCCTTCCCCATTCTGTGGGAGGGCGGTGGCGACAAGGACGGCAACGCAAGCACCGCAGCGCTGCGACGCGCAACCGCGGCCGTCGACGACGCGCCGCCTGTCTTGTCCCTCGGCATAGAGGCGGTTGAGTGCGACAGTGCGACCGCACCCCTCTCCGAGCCGCCGTTGTGCGTTGTCGTCGTTGGGAACGCGCACCTGCTGTCGAGGCGGGCAGTGCGCCGCTTGCTGGATCAGTGGACGCGCAACGGCGCCGCGATCCGCCACGTGTACGACCGCCACCACCACCACCGTAGCGCGCGCACCGGTAGCCACCGCCAGTGGCGCACGCTGTTGGGCAGCCGTCTTCCTCTCCCAACCGATGCCACGCTGACGCTCTCCCACCTGCGCACGCTATCGACACCGCTCGGGGATGTGCAGCCTGTGTTTGTTGGACTCGCGGTGCAGCCGAGCGGCACAGACGCGACGTCGGTAGCCGTGTCGCCGGAGCGGGCAGAGTTGGTGGTGTGCGGCACGGCACACGCGGACCTGTTGCATGTGGAGGAGCCCCTCTCCGCCGCGCTGCTGCGGGCGTCGGCCGTGTACCGCACGCGCCTGGACGCTGCCCAGCGCCGCGAGGTGGTGGAGGCGGTGACGCAGAGCGTCGTGGAGGCTGCACCGACGGCGGCGCTGTTCGACAAGCGCAGCGCGCGGCGCTTGCGCACTGGCCGCATCGTCTTCAGCACGCTCTCCGTGCCGCTCACTGGCGTGCAGGGTCGCCTGCTGTTGCACGAGGCGTGCGAGGCAGCGCTGTCGCTCTTCTCAGCGCTGGACGACCATCTGCACCCCATCGCCGGCGCCGAGGGTGATGCGAGAGGCCGCCACCACCGCCTCGGCAGTGGTGGCGGCGGCGACGACGAGGTTGTCTCGCTGCTGCTCACATACCCGCTGCTGAGCTCGCTGCGCATTCGGCATGTGCTGCTCAGCGCCTTTCGCGCGCACGCCTCGCCCACAGCCGTTGCAGGCACCGCCGCCGCCGCCGCGCCCTTCGCGCCCGTGACGGTGTCTGCGAGTCGTACCGCGGTGCCGCCGGGCCTCGGCGAGCGCGTCTGCCTCATCGCGTCGTCGCTCGTGGCGAGGGAGCGGGAGGAGGCGGAGCGCGGCCGCCTGGCGCGACTCGCACGGCTGCGCGCGGCTGCAACGGCCGTTGCGGGGTCCTCCGTGGTGCGGGCTCAGTCCTACGCCGCGTACGTGGAGCCGCCGATGCTGCTCGGGTGGTGGACGGCCACTCTGCTCTTTCGCGCGCCGACGCTGGCGGATGTGGTGCCGCTGCGCGCCGTCCTGCTGCAGTCGCTGCGCACCTCCTACGCGGCGTCGCACGCACCGGGGTCCGACGGGTCCGGCGCACTGCGCGTCATGGACGTGGACATCCTCTACTTCGACGACGTCAACACCGCCACCGCCACCACCGCTGCTGCTGGTGCTGCTGCTGGGCCGCCGCGTCGCCAGTACCGCCGTTTCGGTGTCCGCGCCGCCCTGTGCCCCGTGCGCCACACAGTACCGCCCCCTCACGCCGTCCAGAGTGGCGCTGAGGGTGAGACGCCGACACGTTACCGCGTCGGCTGCTGCTGCTGTTGCGACAGCCACGTCATGGCACGTGAGCTGGCGGTGCTCGAGAGTCGGCTGCAGGAGTGCCTTAAGTCGTGCGCGAGAGCGGCGCTCTTCTTTCCTCTCTGGACGGACCACCGTGGCGGCGCTGCTGCGACGGCGGCGGCGACGGCGCCGATCGCGTGCCTGCCCGCCTCCGCCGACCACACGTCGTCTGCGTTTCTCGATTTCCGCGGCGCGGTCGAGGCGCTGGGGCCGTGGACGCCGCCGGTGGTGGAGCAGCGACTGCTGAGCGTGGCGGCGGCGCAGCGGCCGGTGCTCTCGCTGACGGTGGGCACGCGTGTGGTGTTGCTGGAGACGGTGCGCGTGCCGAGCGCGGGCGAGGCTGACGTCGGGGGCGGTGACCCGGACTGTCTGGTGGTGTGGCGCGGGCAGGTGTGTGAAGTTGTTGGATTCCTTGCCGCCGAACTGCTGCTCGGCCACGAAGAGACCAGAGAGGCGGTGAGGGGTGCCGCGCGCACGAGCAGCAACAGCCCACAGTGCGCCGCGTCCGTCTCTTCTCTCCCACGGCTCGTGCAGCGGCAGATCGCCGGGTGGTCGCACCAGGAGCGCGCCTTCATGGAGCGCTACGTCACGCAGCAGCGGCATGCATCCTCGCTGCCGTTGCTGCGTCGCCACAGCGCACAACAGCAGCGGTGCAGCGAGGGCCTGTCGCGGCACTGCCTCGCCGAGGCGTTCGTGGCGACGCCGCGGTGCGCCGTGGTGGGCGGCTACCGCTCCCTCCACTACTACGCGCTGCCGCTGCTGCACTTGCCGCTGCTCGTCCTCTCCGGCGGTGGCGGCGCTGCGGCCGCGGCGCCATCGCCTCAGCGCCGGACGCCACAGGCACGCGCGGCGCCGCTCACCGCCACGTCGCCGTCCATCTCCTTCGACTACGTCCTCTCTCACCTCCTGCATCCCCATCACACAGACCCGTCGAGCTGCCGAGCCGCCGTCTGTCTGACGGCGCAGGAGCGGCAACGGGCCGTGGCGACGCTGTTCGACCACCTCCGCTGCGCCGGTGCCGCCGCCGCCGCAGCGGAGGTGCGTGATGGGTGCGATCCGCAGACCGACTGCGACGCGGCCCGCTCGCTCGTGCCGTTCGCAGAGGACGTGTTCCTCACCGACTCGGTCGGCGACCCGCCCGTCCGCGGCACCGTCACCGGAGACGTTCCCGCTGCACCGCTGCGCTGCCCCGTGCTGACCGCGTTGGCTCTCTTCTCGCACGCAACGTAGTAGACGACGGGGACAGAGGAGGAGGTGGCATCGTATGCGCCTTGTTCTCGGGTGCTCCACCCTCGCATCAGCGCTGGTCAGACGTCTCTGTGTGTGTGTGTGTGGGGAGAGAGAGGAGGGCGGGCGGGGGAGGCGTGTGGCCTCCTTCTCCTCTCCCTCCTTCGCTGCGTGAGGTCTGTCATCGAGAGTGTGCCGCGGTGGACGACCCCAGCGCACTCTCTCATCTTTGTCTTCTTCCTGCTCTGCTCTCGCTTTCTGCTTCTCTCGTTCACTTACATCTGTCGGACCCCACCCTCACCGCGGATGGTGATGGTGGTGGTGGTGATGGTGATGATGTTCCACCCCGCGCCGCCGACGCCGACGCCGAGACGCGACCGCAGTGTACCGCCACAGGCTGCGCTTCTCCCTCCCCCTCTCTTCGTCCGTGTTCTTGTCATCGCTGACAGCGGTTCTGCTCACCTCCACCATGCGATTTTTTTTTTTTGAGCTGAGGCGAGTCAGCGTCCACCACTCTCTCTCTCCCCTGGGGGAGTGAGGAGGAGTGTGTGACTTGCTGCCAGTCTGTCTCTCTCTCTCACACATCCCCCTTCTCCCTCGCTCCCTCGCTCCCCGGTTCCTGGCAGACAACACGAAGGAGTCGAGGGGCGTGTCCGTCTTCTCCCTCGCCGTGTGTCCCCACCGCATCGCTTGCTCCTCCTCCCCCCTCCTCCTCCTCCTCTCACCATTCACACATACACACACACATATGTAGTAGGGATAGTACCAGCATCTCCTCCCACCGCCCCACACCGCACCTTCGGCAGTTCCTTCACTGTTCCTTTCCTTCTCCTCCTCCGCACAGAGGTGGCGTCACGGGAGAGGACCCCCCACCCCTCCATCCGTAGCATACGTAGTGCATCACAGATCCCCCCTCCCTCCCTCCCCCCTTTTTCTCTTCTCCCCGTTCCTCTTCCTCCACCTCTTGTTGCAAACCTGGAGCGTATCACACACACACACACACAGTCACAGTCACAGTCACAGTCACAGCTCTTCTAGGAGAGCCGGGTGTCACGCTTGGGTCCTCGGCTACCGTGTCCTTGTCGGCCTCGTGACAGCGAAAGGAAAAGGGGTGTACCTCGCCTCGTGCACGTGTGCCGCTGCGGCCCCCTCCGGCCCTTCTCTGCTGCCTCCCTCTCCCGCGCGTGGCCTCCGCTGTCGGCTCTGCTGCCCCCCTCCTCGTCGCTCCCGCTGCTTTGCATGACAGTGTGCGCAGACAGACAGACAGACAGGTAGGTACACACACACACACACAAAAAGGAAAGAAACAAACAAAACACATCGTCACGTAACGCTGCCGCCACCAACGCGCACACACACACGCCTACTCCCTCCCTCCCTCCCTTGTTGTGCTCTGCGCCGTGGTCTTAACGATGAAGGCCCCAGTCGAGGCAGACGCCGGGGTGAGCGCGTACGCAGGAGACGGGATGATGACGACGCCTGGCATCAACACAAGCGAGCCGGTCCAGGCTGTGTACTCGCGCACCCAGAAGCGTGTGCCGGCCTTCCGGGAGGCGCTGATGCTGCAGGAGCAGCAGATGGCGCAGGTGCTGGAGGACCTGCGAGTGCTCGAGATGGACGTCCACACGCTGCGTGCACACTACGAGGAGGTGCTGCAGGAGAAGCTCTTTATCGAGAATCTGGCGAACAAGGCGGAGAAGAAGGTGCAGGACGTGACAGACATCATCGACCGCTACGTTGGAGTGAAGGACGCCGTTGTCGCGAGCGACGGCTTCACGTACGAGCGCGAGACGATCTCGTCCTACATCGACGGCTGCAAGGAGGCCGGTGGCACACCGACGTCGTACCAGACGGAGAAGCCGCTCACCTCGCTGCTCATCCCCAACCGCTCGCTCAAGACGATGGTGGACCGCCTCGTGACCCTGCAGAAGTCTGAGCCGGCGATACCAGCGCCGCCGGCAGAGCGCCCCGTGTCGCAACCCCAGCACTACCAGAACTCGCACCCGCACCACGGGAAGCCGATGATGGGCGGCCGCGGCGGCCACGCCTCTGGGCACCAGCACGATGGGCAGCGACGGCAAATGCACGGCGGCCCGAAGGAGGGCTCCGGCGCTGTGGAGGTGAACGCCAAGGGGGAGCGGGTGCACCCGTGCATCCGCGTGTACGGGCACTGCAACTACAACGAGAGCTGCGCCTACGCCAAGTACCCGTACGACGCCTGTCTATCGAATCTGAAGAGCAAGTGCCGCTTCAAGAACCAGTGCCACGAGCGCCACGTCGAGTTCCGCGGCCCACTGGACGACTACGGCAACCCCATCGGACAGCACCAGGGTCAGGAGAAGAACGGCGCCCCCGAGTCAGCGGTGGCGGCGGCGGGGGTGAGCAAGTGAGAATCAAGAGACCCTCCCCCCTCTCTTGTCCTCATCGGGCTCCTCGGCCTCTGTCACAACAGACCTGCTGTGTCCTCCTCTCCCGCCCGTGTGCGCGCGCGTTCACGCATGTGCGCATGTGTGTGTTTGTGTGTGTCCGTGTGTGTCCGTGTGTCTGTGGCTGTGAATGTGCCTCCCTCTCTCTGTGTGTCGCTGCAGTTCGGCGTTTTCCCTTTCTCTGTCTCTCTGTCTCGGTCACCGCTTCTGTTCGTGAGCGCGCATGCACGTGGTGGTGCGTGTGTGGAGTGCAGCGTGGACGGCGCTGGCATGGCTCTCCCTCTCCCTCCCTCTCTCCCTCTCTCTTTCCTTCTCTTCACTGCTGTTTAAAGAAACAAACGACAAACACACACACACACACACACAAACACACACGCGCACATCAACAAGAGGAAGGATAGGGCGCGGGCTGTCTCCGCTCCCTTCCCCGCATTTCCCTCTCCCTCCCCCCCCTGTCAGTCCTACCGTGCCGTTGCGACGTCATCGTTGCGGCGTGCCGTGCATCTCCATCACAGGCTGTGTCTTTCTTCTTCTCTGCCTCTCGCGCCACCCCCCTCCCCCCCGCTCGGAGTCCTTCGCCACGCCATTCGCATCTGTTGACCCTCGATGTCTGCGCCTTTTCTTTTTGTGTGTGTGTGGCTGTGACGCCTGCACGCCGGCATTCTGCACGATCTCTATCTACCTGTCTGTCTGTCTGTGCAAGCGTGTGTGTGTTGTTGGATAAGCTGTGCTACCCCCCGGCCATCACTGTCATCTCCCGCTCCACCTCCTCCACCTCGCTCGGGTCACCTCTGTGTGGTGGGGTGTGTACCCATCCGCTGTCGTGTGGGTCTTGGTCAGACCCGCCTGTGTGCCGTCTGCGGCAACGACGTTGACATGACCGTCTTTGTCTTTCCCTCTTGTCTCCGCCGCCTCTCTCACGTTGCCGTACCGCTGTCTTTCGAGAAGTGCATGCGAGCAACACGTGCGGCTTCAAGGACGCGGTGCCTCTCTGTGCGTGTGAGTTTGTGCGTGTTTCTGTTTGTGATCGTGTGGTTTGTGGTGGTGTTGTTGGTGCTTGTTGTTGTTGATGTTGTTGATGTTGTTGGTGTTGTTGTTGTTGGTTTGTTGATGTGCGTGCGGCAAGGAGTTATGCGCCGACTGATGAGCAGACTAAGATCGGCGAGAAGGCGCAGGCGCTGACGCTCTGCACCTGCTGTCTACCGCCCGCTGCATCCCTTTGCCCTCCGTGTCCCTTGCGCCCCCCCCCCTCCCCTCTCTCTCGCTTGCTCCTCGGCGTACGTGCGGCTTCTCCCGTCAACGCCGTTCTCCTTTCTCCGACCTAACCGATCCTGCGAAAACGAAAAAAAAAAAACAAAAAAAAACAAAACAAAAACAAACAAATGAACGCACTTGCACGCACAAAACAAGACACACACACACACACACATAAACAAACTGCTACCGCAGGTCATCGCAGAGCCGAAGCAGCAGCGCCGCAAGGAGGAGAGGTGCACGTCGGCTAGCGCGTGCAAGGGTGTTACCTCGTCGGTCGTACACGTGACTGCAACCGCCCCGGTCCACCGCCTGCGTCGTCACGGGTGCTCTCGCTTTTCATTTCCCAGTTGTGACGCGACGAGGTCCTCCCCTCCTCTCTCTCTCTCCTTCCTCATGCTGCAGTCACCAACAAGCACGTCTGTGCACACCCCACACTCCCTCATCTATCCCTCTCCTTCGTCCCCCTTTTCTTTGTTGTACCCTGCGTTCTCTTGTGCCTTGTGTACGTGCTGCATCGCACACGGTGTCGCGTGCTCTCCGACTCGCCGCTCGCAGCTGTTCCACCAGTTCACCTCCCCCTCCCCCCTCTCCTTCCGCCGCGTCGCCTTGCGCTTTGGTGTGCCACTCCCCCGCTCCCTCCTCCCTTCTCTGTCACACACACACACACACACGCGCGCGCAGAGAAAGTGTGCGTGTGGCTCTCAGTGTTGCTTGCATACGAGGCAGCATGAACGCTCTGTCGCCGCCGTTCTACGGTCGGACCTATCCGACGCAGACGGCGCTGCTCATGTGGGAGGCGACGCAGGCGGTGCAGAACTCGCTGTCAGAGCAGAGCCGCGACATGCGCCGCTCCTTGGAGCTTGCCATGTCGCTGCACGAGACGCTGGAGAGCAACCGCGAGATGTACAACAACATCATCGCCGAGCGCGACGAGGCCTACCGCCGTCTCCAGAACGCCGATGCGAAGCTGCAGCAAGTGGAGCGTGTGGTGCGGCGCTACGCGGAGGTGAAGGATCCCGTGGTGGCCAGCGACGGGTACACGTATGAGCGCACGCAGCTGAGCCGCTACCTCGACGAGTGCAAGCAGTCGAACAGCAAGGCCTACTCGCAGCAGACCAAGGAGGAGCTGACGGATGTGATGGTCGACAACGTGTCGCTGCGCCGTCTGGCGGAGCTGCTGATGAGCACACCCGCCGTGGAGGTGCCTCAGCTGTCCAACCGGGTGCCGCTCGTGAGCGGTGGGCTCGGCATGGACGGCGCGCCGTCCCGCTGGGGCGACGAGGGCCCGTCGATGGGCGTGGCGCAGCACGTCGAGGTCGGCCCCGGCTCCACCGGCCACGTTGGCGGCGGCGGCGGCGGCGCCGGCGGTCGCAGCGCCGGCAACGGCATGTCGGCGGGACCGGCGCACGTCGGCCGCCGCTTCGACCGCAGCGGCGGCGGTGCCAAGTACGGCAAGCCCAGCAGCGGCAGCGCCAACCGCAACGGCAACGAGGGCAGCGGCGGCCTGCACCCGTGTCTGCGCGTGTACGGGCTCTGCAACTTCGAGGACGACTGCACATTCGCCAACTACCCCTACGAGGCGTGTCTCAACCACATCAAGGGCAAGTGCCGCTTCGGCTCGACGTGCAAGGAGCTGCACGTGGACCCGCGCGACCCGGCGTACCAGAACACGCGCAGCTTCGCCAACCACATGCACCACCACGCCAACGGCGGTGCCCACTCACAGAGCGCCCTGAGCCACGGCAACGGGGCCGGCGCTGCTGACAACGCAGAGAGCGTCAGCGCCGGAGACGCCGGGGCGGAGGCGGCGAAGCGGCCAACGAACGGCAAGGCACCTGAGCCGACCGCGTCGCGGGAGGGCGACGCGGCCTCGACGAAGAAGTACGTCAAGCCGCGCGACGGCGCCGAGCCCACGTCCCCGCCTGCCGAGGCCGACAAGACAGAGAAGTGAGACGTGGCGCAGACGCCCTCCGTCAGCCGCCCCCTCCACCCTCGAAAGAGGCGTGGCGGGGGCGGCTGTGGGTGGGGAGTGTGCGTGCATGCACGTGCAGCAGTGCCCCGGTCGGAGAGGCGAGTAGAGGGGGGGGGGGGCTGTGTGAGTGTGTGTGTGTGTGAGGGGGAAGGAGAGGAGAGCATGAAACCCTCACCTCTTCTCCTCACCCGCCACCTCTCCCCCCCTTCCCCTCCTTACACGCACGCATACGGTGGAGATGGCCTTCTCACAGCGCTGTCCGACCGCGTGTCCTCCACACCGCAGGGGACCCCTCAAAAAAAAAAAAAAAAAAACGGGGTGACGTCGCGTATTCGCTTCCCTGTGTGTCTCTGTGCCTGTGCCTGTGTCTGTGCTTGCTATTCTGAGTCTGTCTGCAGCTGAAGGTGAGTGCAGGCGTGTGTGCACGTGTGTGTGTGTGTGTGTGTGTGTGTGTGTCACTGGCGGTGTGTAAAGGCGGCGAGGAGGAGAGGAGGCACTCTCCCCCTCTCCTCGGGGGAGCACTGGCGGGTGGAGGGTGTAGGGGTGGTTAGCGAGCACGCAGCGGGTGGTCGAGTGTGAGTGGGTGACGGACACCATCGCCGCCGTCGACACCGCCGCTGTCTGTCTCTGCCTCGGTCTCCTGTGCATTTTGTTGGCCCCCGCTGCGGGGGGGGGGGAGAGGCGATGATTGTGATGGTGGGAGGAGGAGGGAAAGGCCGTGATGGCCGGCTCCAGTGCCTGCTCGGCGTGCGTCTAACGAACAGCACTGAGGGTGTGCGCGAGGCACAAACAAATCACAACAAAGACACAGACACGTATTCTCAGAGGAGACTCAGTGTGTCTGTACGCCGGAAGGAGGTGGTGCTCCATTTAGATGGGTAGATGTAAGAGGACGGCGATGCACTGGACTGTGCCGCTCGCCTTCCCCACTCACCGAGTGCCCCCTCACCTGCCACTGCTGCCACTGCTGCCACTACTACTACTGCTGCTGTTGCTGCACTCTCACCGTGTACGCACGACCACCTACCACTCGTACTCTCCTCCTCCTGCTGCCCTCCGTATCTTTTTTTTTGTTGTTGATGCGCGCGCCGCTTCGAGTCTCCACCTTCCCCCCTTCACGCTTCGCTCCTTGCACAGCCTCGTCAGCAGCGCGCCCGCGTGAGACGCCATCCTCTCGACTTCCGCTGCTGGACTGCACCAGACGTCCCTGCCTGTGTGTCACTGATCGCGGGGGACGACGTAGCGGTGGGAGCTGACACCCCTCCGAGCTCGTCGTGGTCTCTCTCTCCTTCTCTCTGTGTGATCGCAGCTCTCGCTCACCACGGACGCGGCATCCACTTCTGTCTACTCACTCACTCACTCACTCACATACACTCACATACACTCACACACACGCACACATTTTTTTATATTCCACTGTTTGGCACAATCGGGAAGAGAGGGGGAGTCGGAGCGACACGATGGAGGGGCAGCACAAGTCCACCAACCTGCTGGACGGCTTCCTGTCGTCGCTGTCCATGATCCTCGTGAGTGAAATTGGGGACAAGACCTTCTTCATCGCGTGTCTCATGGCGATGCGGCATCCGAAGCTGACGGTGTACATCGGCGCGCTGGGGGCTCTGATGGCCATGACGGTGCTGTCGGCGCTCATGGGCGTCGTGGTACCCAATCTGCTCTCGGTGCAGGTGACCCAGATGCTCGCCGTCGTGCTCTTCATGATCTTCGGCGGGAAGATACTCTACGACGAGCTCATCCGCAAGAAGGCCGACGACGAGGAGAGCGAGGACGAGATGGCCGAGGCGGCGGCGGCGCTGCGCCGTCGTGACGCCAACGATCCGGCGGAGACCGGGAGCATCGCCTCCTCTGTGTACGTGAGTGCGCCTGCGCGGCGCTGGCGCAAGTTGCTCAATCCTGTGATGGTGGAGGCCTTCACCCTGACGTTCGTTGCCGAGTGGGGTGACCGTAGCCAGCTAGCCACCATTGCACTGGCGGCGGCGAAGAACCCCTACGGCGTGACGGTCGGCGGCATCCTCGGCCACGCGCTCTGCACCGGCGGCGCTGTGCTGTGCGGCAACCTGATCGCCCAGCGCGTCTCCATGAAGACGGTGAACGTCGTGGGCGGTGTGCTCTTCCTCATCTTCGGTTTTGTCACCTTCTACGAGCTGGCATGGGGTCAGCACCACATCGTCGAGACGCACAACCTACCTCCCAAGTGGATGTAGAGGCGAATGCGGGACAGGACGGTCACACACACACACACACAGAGACAGTGGCAGTGGGAGGGAGGGAGGACACACTAACCACGCAGGTCGGACAGGCACGGCTCGTCTAAGCATGCACGTTCGCTCATGCGTCCGTGTGTAGGTGGGTGAGTTGGGTGTGTTGGTGAGGGAGAGGAGGAGGGGAAGAGGGGGAAGAGAGCGAGAGGCGGTACGGGAGCCGGCAGCGGCGCAGTCCTTTCGGCTGTCAGGAGATCATGCAACCTCCGCCTCCGTCGTGTGTGGTTGTGTCTTCCCTCTCCTCCCTTCCATCAAACCACAGACCTAATTGTTTTTCTCTGTTTTTGGTTTGTTTGTGACTGTACCGCACCCTCGATCTGACGGGCACCTCACATCCATGCTCCTCCCACTCCCCCATGGTGTGTGTCTGTGTGTGTGTGTGTGTGTCCCCTCTCTCTCTCCATTGCTCGCATCTCTCCGTCTCACCCGTCTCGTCGTACCCCCATCCCCCATCCCCTGTTGTCTAAGTGTCCCTCCCTCTCCTCCGTTTCACGCGATTGCTCTCTCTCTCTGTCTCCCTTGTGTTGTTGTTGTGTCGTTTGTCTGTTTCTCCTTTACATCGTTGACATCGCCGCCGTCTCCGCCCGACTCGGCGTCTGGCGCACCGTCCTCCGTGCTTAAAGGAGGGGATGGGAGGGGATGGGATGAGGGTGGGGGTGGGACTTCATCATCAGCTGCGGTGCGTCCGTACCCCGCCACGTGTTGGGCCGCTGTGGGTGTTTTCTTTTTTTTTTTTCCTTCTTGGGTTTATCGGTGCACGCACGTCTGCATTGGGGAGAGGAGTGAGGGGACCTATCGTCATCTCCTCCTCTGTCTCTCATGCTCGGTCGTCCCTCTCCGTTGCCCAGACAGCACCACGCGTCACCGACTCCCGAGCGTGTCTGTGCGCCGTCGCCGCCGCTCCAATCCCTTTCGCGCGTGTAACGCAGCTCACTCTTTCTCTTTCTTTCTCTCTCTCTTCACCATCACCATGTACGAGGCGTGGACCCGCCGCACACTGCGTCACAACATAAGAGAGAGAGAGACGGTGCATGTGTGTGTGTGTGCGTGTGGAGAGGTGGATGGATGGATGGGGGGATGAAGGGAGGGTTCATGAGGGGCAGATGGCGACAGCCAAACACCCCCCCCCCTACACACACACACAATCACCATGCAAGTGTGTGGTTCATGTATCATTCCGGCACTGCCCTCGGGGCGCGGCCTGTGGCGACCTTGACGGATGTGGGGGGCGGTCGGCAAGGAGGTGGATGGGAAAGGAAGATCAGTGAGGCACGCCCCGCGTTGCGCATCTCCCTCTTTCTGTGTGGCTGTCTCGAACGCGCGTTCTCTGTGTGGGCGTGTTGGTGTGCGTCGACACGTGCGTGCGTGCTGTACGTCGTGTGCGTGTACTTTTTTGTGGCAGCGTCGCCTAATGAAAAGTCGCGGTTGCGGCGAGTGTCTCTCTGTGCCTGTGCTGCCGTCGAGGACACTGGGCCGTTGCGTGTACTGGCGTGATGGGTGCTCCTCTCTCTCTGTGTGAGTTTGTGCGTGCGTGCGTGTGTGTGTGTGTGTGTGTGTGTACGTGTGTGTGGTCGCGCGTTGCGGGGAGAGGGGTGCTAGCTGGCTGTCGATGGTCCGTTGCGCACGGCGCCTCACACACGCGGACGGAGGTGGGATGGGATGGGATGGGATGGGATGAAGAGGAGAGGAGAGCGGTGGAGAGAGAGAGGACGGCGGCAGTGTGGCACTCCGTCCCTCCGCCCCGCCCCCTCTTCCCACCGCTCCCCTCCGCCCCGCTGTGCGTCTGCGAGACTTTGCCTCGTCGCTCTCTCCGCTGCTCTGTTCCGCCGCGGCAGCACGCACTCGCTGTGTCGGCGCCACATACCATCATCGTCCCTTCTCTCCTCCCCCTCCCAATCCCCCTCCCAACTCTTCGGCAGCTTGCGTGACCTGCGGTACACGCGTAAGAGTGCGAGAGGGGAGCGACGCACGTAAGCAGAAGGCAGTGCCTGTGTTTATGCTGTCCCTCCCCCCTCTTATGCTCTCCTCAACAGCTCAACAGATGGACACACGCTCAGGCAAATAAACAGACGCACACACACACACACACACGTAGACACACGCTAACGTACACAGGGACACAGAGACAAACACGCGCGCAGGAGCACCGAGAGGTGGATGGCGCTGGGTGAGGGCGAGAAAACTGAGCCTTGCTCACCTTCTCGCGCTCTCTCTTTCTCGAGCAAGCCGGGCCTGCTGAGCTCCTCTCCTGTCCCACACCACGACCGCGTGTCACGCCGCACCTTGGCGGCATTGTCAGATGCTGCATGTTGGCGCGTGTGTGGGGGAGAGAGAGAAAGAGAGAGGCACTGCATTTTGGCGGCACTGCTCAGCGCTCCTATTTCTGAGCTTCGCACACTCACCGCCTCACCCCCTCCACACTGTCGCTGCTTCATCGTCCTCCTCCCCTTTCCTTGCACACGCGTCTGTTGATGGCCGACGCGTCTCGTTGTGCATGTCGGCTGCACTTGCTACCGTGCCGGTGCTTCTCACCACCTTTTTATCTCTTCTTCTCACACACACACACACACACACACACGCACGTACATCCGCAGATTTGATCTGTAGTGGCGCCGCCGACAGCACCTCCTCTGCTCGGCACGCGTCGGTGCCACCGCTGCTCCTTCTCCTCCTCCTCCTGCTCCGTCTGTGGGTGCGGCGGACATCGCAAGCGCCGCGGCGCCGTGTGTGTGTGTAGCGGAGACAAGGTGACGGTCGCGCGACACGTACACACACGCGTAGGCAACGAGTTGTGCATACGACAAGAGAGACTCTCTCTCTCTCTCTTTGACGGTGTCGGCGCATTTGTCCTTCTCGTTTTTTTTTTTCCCTCGCCTCCTCTGCGTGTCGCGCTGCGCCATGACGGAGGTGACCGCAGCCCACCGCGGCAAGACGAACGGTGTGCGGCCGGCTGCTGCCGTGGCGCCTGATGCTGATGGCGAGGCCGCCGCCGCCGCCGCTGCCGCGCCGCCGACGCAGCAGACGAAGGTGTGCTTCAACATCTGCCGACAGGAGCAGCACCACCCCAACAAGGGGTACCGACAGCTGGCGCGGAAGCTGCGGCAGGGCGGCGCTGTGGAGATGAACAAGGAGGACATCACGCTCGACCGTCTCATCGCCCACGACCTCGTCCTCTTCCCCGCACCGCAGACGCCCTTCTCGGAGGAGGACATCGCGGTCATCCGCCAGTACGTCGAGGGCGGCGGCTCTGCCATGATACTGCTCGGCGACGGCCACGGCGGGCAGTACTCGTATCTGAACAAGGCGCTGGAGGAGTGGACCGGCATCACCGTCAACGAGGACTGCGTCGTGCGCACGGTGCTGCACCGCTACCTGCACCCCAAGGAGGTGTGTGTGACCAACGGCGTTACGAACCGCGCCATCAACAAGGCAGCGGGCAAGAACGTCTTCGGCGCCGCCGGCGGGTCTCCGCGGAGCGGCGCTGGCGGTGCTGCTGCTGCGGCGGCGGTGACGTCACGCGGTGGCTTCGGCGCGGGCAGCACGGCGACGCGAGGCATGAGCTCGACCATGGCCATCGGCTCCTCCCTCGCGACGCTCCAGCGCACGGTCGGCGCAGGGCAGACGGCGAACGCCGCCCTCCTCGCGCAGAGCGCCGCGGCGGGCAGCGCCGCTGCCATGGCCGGTGGCGACGAGGCGGAGCAGGAGCACACGAGCTTGGTCTTCGTGTACCCCTACGGCCTCACCCTCAACGTGCAGCGGCCCGCGATACCGCTGCTGAGCAGCGGCTTCATGGCGTACCCGCTGAACCGGCCGATCGCGGCCGCGTGGGAGTGTGCGACGCCGGTCGAGCACCTCGGCCGTCGCAAGCAGGGCAAATTGCTGCTGATCGGCACGGCGCAGATCTTTGACGACGCGTGGATCGAGAAGGAGGAGAACAGCATCCTCGCGTCGATCCTCTTCGACTACATGAATCACAAGCTGCGGCTGAACCAGATCGACGCCGATGAGCCGGACATCACAGACTACCACCACCTGCCCGACACCGCCTCCCTCTCAGAGCGTTTGCGCGTCGCTGTCGAGCAGCACGAGGAGCTGCCGCGCGACTTCACGCAGCTGTTCGAGTTGGACTCCTTCAAGATAGACACGGACAAGATCCCGGACGTGGTGGACACCTACGCAAAGCTGTCGGTGAAGGTGGAGCCGCTGACACTCATCCCGCCCGAGTTTCAGACGCCGCTGCCGCCGGTCAAGCCGGCCGTCTTCGAGGCGATCCACCGCGACCCCGCGCCGCCCGGCCTGGACCTCTTCGACCTCGACGAGGAGTTCGCGCCGGAGCGGGTGCGGCTCAGCCAACTCACGAACAAGTGCAAGGCGGACGACGTCGAGTACTACATCCTGCAGGCGGCAGAGGTGATGGGGGTGACGAAGAAGCTGCGCAGCCCGCGCAACCGCGACCCGCGCGCGCTGCTCGACTACGTCTTTCGCCAGGTGGTCGAGTACAAGAAGGTGAACAGCGGCCCGGCCGCATCGCAGGAGACCGGACTCGGCGGGACGTCAGCCGGGGCGACCGTCGCCGACAACGCCGCGGCGGCCGCGGCGGCGGAGAACATGATGCGCGTCATCCGGGTGTGCAACGATGGCACGGCGGACGCCACACCGTTCGATGAGAATCCCCGCTGGAACCTGTACCTGGAGGCCGACTTTGCCAAGGGCACCATCGAGGGCCGCCTGCAGCTCCTGCGCGACTCGAGCCGCTTTGGCGCACAGGAGGCGCGTATTGAGGGCGACATCAAACCTCCCGGCGAGCGCGAGTACCCGATGGAGTGGGGCGTCGTTCTCGACGCCGTCAATGGGGAGCAGATCATTTACGTGTTCCTCGCGATGATCCAAGGCAACCAGCTGCGCGGCGTGTGCGAGCAGGGCGGCGGTGGCAGCGGTAACACGCGCAGCTTCCTCTACAAGCTCGAGGAGCTCTAGAAGTGCCACCGTGTGTCGAGCTCATGTCCGTCTGCTGCTTCGCCACTCTCTCTCTCTGTCTTTTGGCGTCGTTCCTTTGTTTTTTTTTTTTTCTGTTTGTTGTTTGCGTATGTGTGTGTACGTATGTGCGTGCGTCTTTGTGTGTTGGTGTGTGTGTGTGTGTTGAATGTAGATAGTCCACGTGTGTCGCTTCTCTTTCCCTCCCAGTCGTGTTTACAGATGTGGTGGTGCATGAGGGGAGGGAGGGGCAGCCCGCGCAAGCACAGAGAAAGAGAGAGAGAGTACATCAAGAGGCACACACACACACACACAACCTCTGAGTGAGCGAGGCGACGATGGGGTGTGGATGGCGGTGGCGGTGAGGGAGGAGGAGGAGACGACGGTCATCGTTGCTGCTCGGGTCACAGTGCTCGGCGATGTCAGCCGCGCCCCGCTCCCCCCCCTCCCCTTCTGCCGTTCCTCTTCTCTGTTTCCCAGGAGGCGAGATGGAGAGCAATGGTCCCACCTCTCTCCACCTCTCTCGCTTCTTCATGTCACACGCGAGCGCATGTGTGCGTGTGCGTGTGCGTGTGTGTGGGTGTGGGTGTGCAGCGCACCTCCTCTTCCCACCTTTTCGACTCCTCCGCCACACTGCCTGTTGACACCATCGACTGCGCTGTTGTGCGACACTCGTGTGTGCTCACTGTGTGCAGGTCCACGCGCGGAAGCTGACAGCGACACGACTCGTCTCTCCCTCTCTCTCTCTCGCCTTCCTGTCTCTTGCACTGCAAGAGAGTCGCCAAGTCAATCGACGCGCCTCGTCCTCCGCGGCGTCTTGTGAAGTCCGGCCCTCGTTTGGACCCACAACCACACACACATAACCACACACACACGTTCACACACACACACACACACATACGGAGGTAGGTAGGTGGGCAGGGCACGGTGGTGCTGTGGCGCGATGCGGCTGAACATCACGTCGGCGAAGGAGCGCCACAGCGAGGCGTGCACGACGGTGGCCGTGTCCCTGAACGGCGACATCATCAGCGGCAGTGATGACTTCACGGTGCGACGCTGGAACGCCAATGGGGAGGCGCTCGGGGTGGTGAAGGAGTTCGACAGCTGCGTCACCTTTCTCACGTGGGTGCCGACGGCGGGGCGCGGCGTCCGGCTCGCACGCGGGGCGGCGGCGGAGGCGCGCGAGGGGCGCGACAACTGCCTCGTCGCCTGCGCCGATGGCAGCTTTGCGTTTCTGAACACGGCGAGCGCTCGGGTGGAGCGCACCATCGAGGCACACGCCGGCAGCATCACCGCGATGGTCTACGCGGCCGACGGCTCGTCGATCATCACGGCTGGCGAGGACGGGTGTGTGAAGGTGTGGTCGCAGGCCGGCATCCCGCGCGCGACGCTCGCGAACGCCGGCCGCTGCATCAACGCCCTCTGCTGGGGCACAGAGGCGGCTGAGCTCGGCGGCGACTGCGTGCTCTACGCCGTCGGCAGCGACGTCGTCATCAAGCCGCTGAACCCCGCGATGAAGAAGCAGATCAAGTGGAAGGCGCACAACGGGGTGGTGCTGTGCGCCGACTGGTCGCGCATGAGCAGCATGATCGTGACGGGCGGCGAGGACGGCGTCTACAAGGTGTGGGACCCGTACGGCCGCAGCATCTTCGTCTCCGCCGCCGGCGAGCACCCCATCACGTCCGTCCGCTTCGCCGCCGACGGCGAGAGCTTCGCCGTCGGCTCCTTCATGAACGTGCGCGTGTGCGACAAGACCGGCTGGAGCCACTCGTACGAGCGCACGACGGAGGGCAGTGCGATGGCGCTCGACTGGATGCCGGATGGCACGCAGATGATCCTGGGCAACGGCACTGGTGCCCTCAGCATTGCGCAGATCGTAGACCGCAAGGTGGGGTGGGGCCCCTACAGCGTCACCCTGGTAGACAGCCGCCGCCTCACGGTGCAGGACGTCGTGAAGGACACGGTGCAGGAGATGGAGCAGGCAGACAAGGTGATCAAGCTGGAGCTCGGCTGTGGGTACCTGGTGGTGTGCACGACGACGCAGTGCTGCTGCTACGCGATGGACCGGCTGAACGCGCCGGTGCAGTTCGACCTGCGCGACCCCGTCATCTCCATCATACTCGGCCCACGCCACTTCCTGCTGGCCGACTGCGGTCAAGGGCTGCAGGTCTACTCGTACGAGGGTCGCCAGATCAGTGTGCTGCGCCTGCAGGTGACGCTGAAGCCCGAGATCATGACGACGAACCTCCTCTCCCTGTCGTCCGACACGGTGGCGGTGCGCAACCCCGCCGACGCGAACCGGATTCTCTTCTTCGACGTGAACAGCGGCAAGCCCTTCGACGACGCCGCCGTGTCGCACCACCTCGGGATCGTCTCGGTGCACCTCTCACAGTCCGGCTCGCTGCATGACCGCAAGGTGGCCTTCATCGACCGCAACAACGACCTCTACTTCGGCCCCGTCCACACAAAGCTCGGCTTCCACAAGCTGTCCACGATGACGACGAGCGTGGCGTGGCACGACACGCACGAGACTCTCGTCGCCATCGCGGACGGCCACCTCGCGACGTGGTACTACCCGTCGACTGTCTTCACGGACCGCGATCTCCTGCCGCTCACCAAGACGGTGCGAGACGACGGCAACTCCGAGTTCACCCGCAACGACCGCATCACCCACTTCCACCACACTCGCGTCCTCGTGCGTCGCGGCGGCGACGGCGCGCTGCTGACGCTGCCCGCATCGCCGTACCCCGTCATGATCTTCCAGCTCGTCACGCAGAAGAACAACTGGGACGGCGCTACGCGGCTCGCACGCTTTCTCAAGGACCGGCTGCTGTGGGCTGTGCTGACGGCGCTGGCACTGCGCGCCGGGGAGCTGAACGTGGCGGAGATCGGCTACGGCGCCCTCAGCGACCTCGCCAAGGTGCGGTACATCCACGGCATCAAGAACATCGCCGCGCCTGAGGCACGTCAGGCGGAGCTGGCGCTCTTTCAGCACCGCGCCGCGGAGGCGGAGCGTCTCCTGCTGCAGGCCGGCCTCGTCTACCGCTGCATCGACATGAACACACGCCTCTTCAAGTGGGAGCGGGCGCTCGAGATCGCAAAGGAGCGCAAGACGCACGTCGACACGGTGCTGGGCCGCCGCGAGCGCTATCTGCAGGAGGTGGCCCACAAGGAGACGCTCGCGCCCTTCAAGGAGTTGGCGGGAAAGGTGAAGGTCGACTGGGCGGTGATCGATGAGAAGGTGAAGCAGGAGGCGGTGAAGGAGTCGGAGCGGCCCAACGCGAAGCCGTACGCGTAGTAGTCGCCGCCGACCCTCGCACGCTTCTCCAGACACACCCCCCACGTGCATCATAGGCGTCATCGTCATGGTCGTGGGCCACATCATCATCATCACCATCGTCTCTGTCACCGGCCCTTCTGCAGCCCGTGTGTGTGTGTGTGTGTGTGTGTGTGTGTGTGTGGTCGGTCCACATGTAACGTAGTCCTCTTCCCTTCTCTTCGCTCTCCGCCCACACGAATCCCCCAACCCCGGTTACCGGCGAGCCCTTCACAGCATTCCATCGCTGGTCGTGGGTGAGGGAGCTCTCTCTCTCTCCATGTCTGAGTGTGTGTCTGTGTGGTGCGATCGACTGGCGCTGTGTACATGTGCAAGCTCTGCGTAGACGAGTTCGAGACCGAGTCTCCCTCCTCCCCCTCCCCTACAATCCCTTTCACACTCCACGACACCGCAGCGCAGGAACTGGTGAAGGCGCTGTCCGGGCTACATCACGGGAGTTGGAGACGCGGCGTGGTGGATGTGCGGCCCGAGTGGTGGTGCGACGATGCACCCCGCACCGGCTCCATCCACCGCCCCTCCCTCTCTCCTCCTCTTCTCCTGTCCTTTGTGTGTTCTCTGCCTACCCATCCCCACCCAGAGCATCATGGACGTCTGCGTTGGTGTCACATCATCTCGTCAGACACACACACACACATACACCCACACAGCTCTTCCCACTTCTCCTCTTCATCTCTCCCTGTATCTCCCCACCCTGCCATCTACCACGTGTGTTGTACGCACACCTTCACACACACACACACACATACGCACTGGCGGCACAGGCCCAGGCACCCTCTTCATCGCTCGTCCCCCTCCCTCCCTCCTTGCAGGTTGCTGCTCCCTTGCGTCACACAGCGTGTGTGTGTGTGTACTCGTCCCCCCCCCTCCCCGGTCCCGCCACCGCAGCTACGATGATCGGCGGGGAGTTCAAGAAGGAGCGCTTCAGCGAGCGGCTCACGATGGCACAGAACCAGCCCCACAACCGCGGCTACCTTCCTGGGACGCAGCTCAAGACAGGCGGCTACGGCACCGGCACGCTCATGGGCAACTGGAGCGAGGAGCGCTCCGACGCGGGCTACTACGATGGCAAGGCCGTCGTCGCGTCGGGGCTGCGCGCGCCGTGGAGCACCACCTATCGAGAGATGGTGCAGAACGTGGCGGCGGCGCCGTCGTCCACGTCCGGCGCCGGGGCCGGCAGCAGCTGTGCCGTCCCCGCCGCCTCCACCCGCACGCCTCCGATCATCCCGTGCGACCGGACGCAGTTCTCGCAGCAGACCTTCATGGCGGTGGAGGACCGCACGGAGAGCTCCTACCCCGCCCACCAACCGCACCTCGACCCCGCGTGGCAGGAGACGGTCCAGAGCACGCACCGTAGCACGACACAGCAGTCCTTCATCCACCCCGACGTGCGGCGGCAGGAGGTGAAGGCGTATGTGCCGCCGGTGCTGGGCGGCAAGCCGTCGTCGCAGTCCACCGGCGTGCTCCTGCGCCTGCGCCGGCAGCTGGAGTTGGCGCAGGAGGCGACGACGGACGGCAGTGGCAGCACCGCCGCCTTCCCGGGCAACGTGATCCGCTCCGTCCGCAAGGCGCTCGCCGACATGTGCACCGACCCGTCAGGCGACGTCAACGCCGAGGAGCTGCAAGACGGGTTCGCCGCTGCCGGCGTGTCGGCTGCGCCGGCGGAGTGCGTGGCGCTGCTGCGCTACTTCGACCAGGAGGGGCGAATGATGGCGCCGTACATCACCATCGCAGACGCGCTCCGCGGGGAGATGAACAGCCGCCGTGGCAACCTCGTGGAGAGCGTGTACAGCCTCCTGCGCTCCCTCAGCCCCGACGGCGTCGTCCGACTCAACAAGCTCGTGGAGTGGGTGGACGTGGCGCAGCTGCCCGCGGTGAAGTCTGGCGCCGTGAGCGCCGATGCGGCACGTGCCGCATTCGCGGCGCAGTGGGACGCGCGGTCGAGCACCGCCCACATCACGCAGGCCCGCTTCACCGACTTCTTCGCCGACGTGTCCTTCGAGATAGCGCTGGACAACACGTTCGAGCTGATGCTGCGCAACATGTGGCACATGAGCGGCGGACGCGGCAGCTGCGAGAACACGTCCTGCCGGCGGGTGGAGGTGGTGCACACGAATGGGCGGGTGACACGAGAGGAGATCAAGAACGACTTGCTCATCAGCGACGGCGACGGCGCCGCCGCACTCGACTCGATGCTGCGCGCCAACTTGGCTCGACAGGGTATCAAGGACGTCAAACACGTGCGGGTGGTGGCACCGGCGTAGCGCAGCGCGAGTGGCGACGCCTCACAGAGGCGCCTCAGTGCATGTCTCTCCCTCTCTCTTTCTCTCTGTATCGGGAGGAGAGCGCGGCGCGCACGTGGCGAACGCGCGTGAGGGTGAATGTACAGAAGACGATGTCCAATGCTCTTAAGCGGGCTTCTCAAGCTGCCCTGCAGCCGCACACATACACACACACACACACGTCTACACGCGCGAGAGCGCATGATGGAGCAGCCGAGCGGAGAATCACGTGGCAGGTCCTGTGCCTCTGCGGAGACAAGGTCACGTGCGACTGTAGCACACACTTGCTACGTCGATACTCCCCCCCCTCTCTTCCCGTGTCCTCTGCGGACATGTGGCCCATGACATGCGCGACTCCCCTCGCCTCCGCGTCCTCTTGCTTCCCCAACTGCTCTTCAACGCTGCACCTCTCTGCACCCATGCACACACACACACACACGTGCACACGGTGCTCAGCTGCTCCCCGTCGCACCACCCCACCCAGTCTGCACCGTCATTGCCCCCCCCCCCTCTCCTCCCCTTCCACCGCTGTTCCTCTAAAGTCCGGCTAACCAACCCTGCGCACCACTGCGCGAGAGCACGCGAGTACCGCACTGCTTTGCACTCCCTCCCTCCCTCCCTCCCTCAACTCCTGCTGAACGTGGCCGTCTTTCTCCGCCGCCTCTCCCCCGTCACCAACGCTCCTTGTGTGCCTGCTGCGTCGTCCTACTGTGTGAGTGTGTGAACAAACACAAGTGCGATCGTCCGAGCTGCCACGTTGCGCTGACATCGCCGCACATAGAGACCAGCGCAGACACACATACACATTCGCACACTCGTGTAGGAGGTCAGGCGACTGTCTCTCTCTCTTACTCCCTCTCTCGCGCTCTCTCGTCTGTGTCGTTGCGCGCTCCCAAGTTAGCGTGTGTGCCCGCACATCTGCCCCCGCCCCCCTTCCCGCCAAAAAACCTGCGTGGCCGCTGCGTTGGAGGAGGAGACGTGAGACGGAGAGGAGGGGGAGAGGACGGTGGATCGCCATGCTGCGTCGCTGTTCTGCGCTGCTGTGCAGCACCGCGGCACCGAGCCGCGCCTCGCCGCTCGCCGCCGCCGCTGCCGTTGCCACCGCGGCGACGGCGACGGCGACACGAAGTCTGATGTCAGACGTGGACAAGGCGGACCCGCAGTACAAGCAGATATTTCTGGAGCGCTTCCGCAGCAAGCTGCAGTCCGACCAGACCGGTATGAGCGATCTGGAGAGCTTCGTGGACGTGCCCGAAGGCGCCGTGGCGGCCGCCACGTCGATTGGCCCGATCAAGCGCGGGAGTGAGCCGCTGCCGCCGTGGCTGAAGCTGAAGGTGCCCAAGGGCATGACACACCGCCCCCGCTTCAACCGCATCCGCCGCAGCATGCGGGAGAAGAAGCTCTCCACCGTCTGCGAGGAGGCCAAGTGCCCCAACATCGGAGAGTGCTGGGGCGGCGGCGAGGAGGATGGCACGGCGACGGCGACCATCATGGTGATGGGATCGCACTGCACGCGCGGGTGTCGCTTCTGCTCCGTCATGACGAGCCGCCGCCCGCCGCCGCTGGACCCGGAGGAGCCGGTGAAGGTCGCCTCCGCCGTGGGCGAGATGGGCGTGGACTACATTGTTATGACGATGGTGGACCGGGACGACCTCGCCGACGGCGGCGCCGCGCACGTCGGCCGCTGCATCCACACGATCAAGGAGCAGAACCCGGCGGTGATGCTGGAGGCGCTCGTGGGCGACTTCCATGGGGACCTGAGGCTGGTGGAGCAGGTGGCTGCCACCCCGCTGAGCGTGTACGCGCACAACATCGAGTGTGTGGAGCGCATCACCCCGCGCGTGCGCGACCGCCGCGCCACCTACGCGCAGTCGCTTCAGACACTCGAGCACGTGACGAAGTGGACGAACGGGAAGCTGCTCACTAAGAGCAGCATCATGTTGGGTCTCGGCGAGGAGGAGGCGGAGGTGCGGCAGACGCTGCGCGATCTGCGCACGGCGGGGGTGTCGGCCGTGACGCTGGGCCAGTACCTGCAGCCCTCCCGCACCCGCCTGAAGGTGTCTCGCTACGCACACCCGACGGAGTTCGAGATGTGGGAGAGGGAGGCGATGGACATGGGCTTCCTCTACTGTGCCTCGGGTCCCATGGTGCGTAGCTCCTACCGTGCGGGTGAGTACTACATCAAAAGCATCGTGAAGCAGCGCGAGCGCGACGCCGCGTCAGCTGTGGAAAGTGCAGAGTGAAGGTGTACATAACAGATAGCGTGTGTGTGTGTGTGTGTGTCAGTCTCTCTCTCTCTCCGCATGGTGCGTCACTGGAAGTTGCGCTTCCCCCACGTGGTGGAGCAGCACCTGCCAGTCAACCAACAACAACAACCGTCACTGAAGTATCGAGAAGCGCTTGTCACTGACGACGACGACGACAAACCCGAGAGCATACCGCACGCGTGCCGTGTGTTGTGTGTGTGTGTTGTGTGTGTATGCGTGTGGGAAAGGGGGAGGGAGGGAGGTGGAGAGTGATGCATGCACACATACACACACGCACGCACGCACAACACCTTCCCCCCCTTTCGCTCCCTCCTCGCTTCTTCCCTCGCAGACGCGGTGGGTGGAAGGGGGGCGGTGATGGTTGTCATTTGAACGAGGCGGCGCACCGCTCTCCCGCTCCCTCGATCGATGGAGGGAGAGGGGGGCGGGCGGGGGGTCAGTGCGTGCGCAGTTGCTGTCATGACTGCTGCAACTGCGTCCGTCTACTCGTATTGCACCTCTACAGGATTACTCACTCTCCCTCCTCCTCTCGCACCGGTGTCCCCTGACACACTCCACCACACCTGTAACGCATGATGGTGCTGCACCGGGCCTGGACCGCCTCTCACCACAGCAGATTCAACAGGTGTGCACGCTCATACCTCTCCTCCTTTCCGTCTTCCCCTCTTTCTCGGCACACACACACACACATATACGCCGGCAGAAGGACACACGGACGGACAGGCGCCACCATCAAGCTCGAATCGGGTCGCGCGCCACAGAGGCCCCCCGTCTGGACGAGAAGTCTGACACCGAGAGTCAGCACAGCACGCCGACACACATACACTCACCCACACACGCTATCACTCACGCAGACGCAGACACGTACACTCGCATTCAGACATCGTCGGCATCGTTTCTTTTTTTTTTTTTTGTTTCTTGGCTCCACTCGTTTCGTTTCTTCTTTCCTCCTTTTTTCTTTTGTTTTTCTGGCTTTCTTTTCTTTATCTTCTCAGCGTGCGTGTGCGTTTTGCCCTCACAGGTGTGTCTCGGCGGTATCCACTCGGGGTGTCTGTCTGTCTGTCTGTTTTGTCTCTCCCTCTCTGTCTTGGGCGCGCGTGCATGGGAGTGTGTGTCTCTCCTCCCTCTGACTGTGTTCTCACGTTGCTTGTCAAGTCATCTCTCCCCTCCCCCTCCGCCCTCCCATCACCTCTCTCGTTCTTCCTCTTTGGCTTCTCTGTCTCGCCGCTTGTCCATCGCGGACGGGCCGATCACCCCCTCCACAGCGCAGAGCGAGTCTCTCTCTCTCCCCGCCACTCCCCCACCCACCCTCCCTCCCCACATCGCCCGTGTCCTTCCCCTTCCCCCCCTCTCTCTCTGTCTGTCGTTCTCCTTCTCCCCTCCTTCGTCTGTGTGTCCGTGCGCGCGTCTCGGTCGTGGACATTTGCTAGTGCACGCGCTCCTCTCTATTGCTGTGTGTGTTTTTTTTTTCTCTCTCTTTGTGCGCGTCGCCGGCGCGCGTGTGTGTGTGCGTCTGGTTTCTCAGTAGTTGGTGTGCGCTGTGGACAAGATCAGCGCGCACGCACGCCAACCTTGCACCTCCCACTTCCCTTCCCTTCGCCGCCTCGGTGTCATTTGGAGTTGGGGAGCGGCGGTCACTCTTGGTGGCACACACACAGTGTGTGTCTCCTTCTCTCCTTCCATCCTCTCCCCCCCCTTCCCCGTGCGGCACGCGGGAGTGGACGAGGTACCACCGGCGGAGTGCTGCCGATACAGCCGCTCCTCCGCCGCTGCATCGGTGTGCGCACGCAGACGTGCGCTTTTCTTTTGCTTTTCTGTGTGTTTGTCTGAGTGCTTACACGCAGTCCCTTCCGTCTCCCGCCTTCGATGTCCAGCAGCGACCTCTTCACCACCGCCTACGTCAGCTCTGAGTTGTCGGCGAAGGCGCTGTCGTCCACGATCTCTGAGCCGCGTCATGCGTCTAGCGGTACCACGCCACAGCCGGCCCCGGCAAGGGCTCTCGCCATGCCCGCTACCGCTGCTGCCGCCGCCGCCGCCGCCGCCGAGAACGGCGTCGCGCAGCAGGGGGAGCTCGAGAGGCTCACGGCTCCCGTCGTGGAGGGGGAGGGCGAGGGGCTCTTTGACGTACTCCTCAGCTCCGATGCTGCCGGCAGCCACTCGTTGCCCCCTTCCATAGTCGACCGCCGCGACATCTCTCTGGCCGACATCTCCCAGATGCGGATGGAGGGCTGCCGCGCGCGCCACACCTCGCTCAACGTCACCGGCATGACCACCGCATCGCCGCGCGGCACCTTCGCCTCCTCGATGCGATCCATCTCCGCCTCGCCTATGACCTTGCTGGCAGGTCGCGCACGCGATCAGGTGGTGGGCGGAGGAGATACACCGGCCCTGGCCACACCTGGAGCGGCTGCGACAGCGTGGACGTCGCTCGTCGGGCTTGGCCGCTCTCTGCGCCGCCGCTCCAGCACCTCATCACTGCGTGCGAGCGCGTTGGACACGTCGATCGCCATTCTGCAGCACATGGCGCATGACACGGCGGCGCGCATCGAGGCGATGCACGGTGCGCCATCGCCCGCTGGCACCCTGTCCACCGTCGCCTCTGGCAGCGGCTCCCCTACGCCGCCGCCACTGCAGCTGCTATCCCCCCCGAGCACTGGTACCTCCAGTGCTGCTGCTGCTGGTACTCCGGCTGCTGGCGCACGCATTGGCGCTTTCAGCCACAACTCCCACGACATGGAGTACCCCATCTCCGTCGCCGGCCATGACGCCGAGCCGCACAGTGGCCCACTGCACGCCACCCACACAGATCAGTTCTTGGGCGTGGAGGACTCGCCCTCTCCGCTGAACTCGCTGTCCGAGTCGGAGCTGCGGGGCGGACACCTGCGCCCCGGTGCGTTCTATCGCCCCGCCTCGCACGCGTCCGCGGCGCAGCTGGCCGGCTTCGGCAAGGCGGCGCCTGCCCTCAGGGTCGGCCAGAGTGCACGACAGGCGTCACCCCCGCGGCGCGCAGACGGGCCGGCGTCGGCGTCGGCGGCGGCGGCGGCGCAGCTTCAAGGCGATGGTGCTGCGGGCTGTCGCACACGTCATGCGGAGCCCAGCGCGGCGCCGCACCAGCGCCTCTTCGCCGTGGTGGCTGTCGCCGCCGGGGAGGGGGAGGAGGCGGGCGGGGTGTCGCCGACCTCCTCGCACCAGACACGCGACGTGAGCGTCTACAACCACGACTTTCAGCAGATCGTTCCGCGCGAGGTGAAGGAGGCGCTGCAACGCAACATGCGTCCTCTCTACGAGGACGACGACGACGAGGAGGACGCCCTGCTGCACGACGGGCTGAGCGTGCGCACCCCATCACCGTTCCTGCCCTACGCCAAGATGTCCCACACCGCCTGTGATGGCTGCATCTCCAGTGAGGCACCCGTCACGGATGGCGCAGCCGCCGCCTTGGCGGCCGCCGCAGACGCGCCACCCAGCGCCCCCATCTGGGCTCGGCGGTCGACTGGGCTGCTCGTCGTGTCGCCGACGGCGCCGGCGCTGCTGCCCGCCGAGGCTGCTCTGCCGGCCGCCCCCTCCTGGCACACGGGTGCCCCAGCCCACGCCGCCAGCCTCGGCGCGGCAGACGCGGCGGCGGCGGCGGGTCTCAGCGCGAGTGGCAGCGCGGTGCCGTTCCAGACGTGGCGGTTCCCCAGCCTTGGCAAGCTCAACTCCGTCTCCTCGCAGCGGAGGATGTCGCTCGAGGAGGACGCGGGCGTGGAGGAGGCGCGGCCGCCCCCTCCGGTCAGCCCGACGACGACAGGCGCTACGCAGGTGCGCCAGTCGGCCATGGCCACCGTCTCCGGGCCCGACAGCCAGCCGACGCAGGGCACATTCTCTTCCGGTCTTCGACAGCAGCAGAGCAGCGAGTGGGCGCTGCTCCGGCACAACGGGCGTCAGACCACCGACAAGCGCCACACACTCGACACGGTGTGCTCCGCGTCTTCGACAGCAGCAACTGTTGTTTCGCCTCCCGTCGGTGACACTCGCCTCTGTGCCTCGTCCATGTCCTCCGCCGCCGCACGGACGCTGCCCACCGCGTCTGTCGGCGCGGGCGGCTC
Source organism: Novymonas esmeraldas (assembly GCA_019188245.1). Taxonomy (NCBI): domain Eukaryota; phylum Euglenozoa; class Kinetoplastea; order Trypanosomatida; family Trypanosomatidae; genus Novymonas; species Novymonas esmeraldas. The sequence goes on from JAECZO010000077.1 coordinate 69,082, forward strand.
CATCCTCTCCACCGGCGCCGGCGCCCGTCTCTCCGCCTCGTACGCCGCCGCCGCTGCTGCCGCTGCTGCTGCCCCTGCTGCCACCGCCACCGCCGCCTGCTCGCAACCGCGGGTGAGGACAGGCGTTGACGCGGCAGACGCTGGCGACGTCCGCAAGCTGGAGATGGTCTACTCGGTGTACGAGCGGCTGCTGCGCGCCAGCTCCTCGCCCTCCCACGGCTCCGCCACCGTGGCCGCGAAGAGCCTCGCGCAGCTGCGGGTGCGCAGCTTCACCGACGCGACTGCTGCTGCTGCTGCTGCTGCTGCTGCTGCTGCGCCGGCGCCGACGCCGTCGTCCATGCGCGCTCCTCCGCTGGCGGCGATCGGCACCCCGTCCACGGTGACGAGCCGCGGCGGCGGCGGCTCACCGTCCATGTCCTACTCGGGGGCTCTGGGCCGCTCCACCCGGTACTACAGCTTCGGCAAGCGAATCAGCCTGAGTCACCCGAACCGGCAGAGACTCCCACACCAGTACCTCGGGAGCGCCTTCAGCCTCCACGCGGTGTCCGCCCGCCCCCGCACCCCCGACCTCGTCGCGGTTGCCGGCGCCAGCGCCGCCCACGAGTGCGGCTCCACGACAACCACGTCCTCCGCGACGTGCGTGCGGCGGCGCAGCCTGGACGCGTCGCTGCTGCGCCGCATCGAGGCACGCCCGTTGCTGCAATGCACACTCTTTCTTCGACAGAACCTCTGCAGGATCGACGCCGCAGAGCAGCGGCGCGATGGCGCGGCGCGAGGGGGGGTGACCGAGGCGGTTGTCAGTCCTGACCACCGGCGCACCTCCGCCGAGGTTGCCGCTGCCGCTGCTGCTGCTTCTCCCGCCGGCACACGCCTGCGCACGTACACGTTCCCCACAGAGGTGCAGAGCCCCACCGCGGCGCCGTCCACGTTGAGCGCAACCGACGCCGATGGTGTCGGGAGCACGGCGGCGGAGAGCCACGCGTTGGCGCCGAACGCGGCGACCATCATGGCGCTCCCCACTCCTGCCGCGTACGCCGCGCGATCCTCCAACAGCACGAGCAGCAGCTCCGGCACCCACGTCCCCTCGGCCTCCTCGGCGCTGCAGTCGTCGTCGTCGTCGATGGGCAGACGCACGAATGTGTCGAGCCTCTCCATCAAGTGCATCCAGGACGCTCAGGAGAGGCAGGAGGAGCAGCTTCTGCGTAATCACGGCGACGTGCACACCGACCCCGTCGTCACCGCGACGACCGCAGTGGCCTATGCGCCTCCCGTTGCCCTGCAGACATCCGCCACCGCCACCGCCACCGCCACCACCACAGCGGCGGTGGCGGAGCAGCGAGACGTCGTTGTGGGCAGTCCGGCGCCGCAGTACCACCGCGCCCTCACCGAGGCGGATCGGCTGGTGCGTCATGTGCACGGCGTGGACGGGGTGGAGCGGGAGGTGGATAACGAGTCCATGGACTTGGTGGTCTACGTGGGCATGCGTCTGATGGGCTGGCTCGAGGTGGTGAGTCTGTTGGGCTGCGGCAGCTTCGGCCAGGTCTTCCTCTGCAAGGACTTGCGCATCTGCGACGGCCACTTCGTCCACCCGAGCGAGATCGACGGGGAGGACTACGAGTACTGGAACTGCTCTCACGTCTACCTCCCCTTCAGCAGCGTCGACGCCGTGCCGACGCACCGGCCGCTCGTCGCCGTGAAGGTGGTGAAAAGCGTGCCACTGCTCGAGCAGCAGTCCGTGCTGGAGGCGGAGATGCTCGTCCTTATCGGAGCTCAGACCGCCCGGGCACCGCCCCCCGCGGAGGGGGCCGGTGAGCCACGACCGCCAACATACGCAAGGACGACAGAGCACGGCGGTGCGAGCACGCCGCCACCGGAGGACCCCCGCTGTGTGAACATCGCCAAGGTGCTCGCGGATGGTGTGTGCTACGGCCACCACTGCATCGTGATGGAGCGCTACGGCGCCAACCTGTACGAGTACATCGCCGCCAACGACCACCTTGGGCTGCCCATGTATCAGATCCGCTCCATCGGCGCCCAGCTCTTCTCCGCCCTCTCGCTCGTCCACGAGGAGTGCCACATCGTGCACGCCGACGTTAAGCTGGAGAATGTGCTGCTCACACTCGACTCCTGCCGTGGGACGCTGCGCGCGCGGGCCTCGCCGCCTGGGCCGACCACCGCCGCCACCACTCCTGCCTCCGCCTCCGCCGCCGCCACCCCTGCCTCCGCCGCCACTCCTGCCGCTGGGGCCGCCGTGCGTGGCAACAACCCGCGTGCCACCTCACCGAGCGTAGAGCCGCCGCGGCATCAGCAGCGCACCGAGGGCACACCAGCCACGCCATCGTCGTCCGCGTCGCCGTCGCCGCCGGCGGAGCGCTCGTGCATGATGCTGCGACTCGGCCCCAGTGCTGTGGCGCGGCATCGACTGGGGCTGAGCAACAGGCGGCGCAGCTCCACCACACTCACGGACGTGTCCGTCTCGGCGCTGGCGCTGCCAACGTACAATCGCCAGAACACACACGCCCTCCGCTCGAGCTCCGCCAGCCACACCGCTCTCGTGAGTGGGGGCTGCCTGCCCGCACCGGAGCCGCGCCGGCTGCAGACGCTGAACCAGTCTGCCGGCATGCTCTCCGCCGCCCCGAGCGGTGCGTCGATGGCCAGCTTAGGCAGCACCGCTGTCGGCGGTCGCGGTCGCTACAAGATGCACGCCCCACCACCAGACGAGGCGCCGGCGGCGCCGGCCGCGGCGACCATCCCGATGCTGCACGTGCGGCTCATCGACTTCAGCTCTAGCTGCTACGATGCGGGCCCCTTCTACCAGTACATCCAATCTCGCTACTACCGCGCGCCCGAGGTCATCGTCGGCGCATCCTACAACTCTGGCATCGACGTGTGGTCGACGGGCTGTGTCTTGGCGGAGCTGCTGCTAGGGATGCCTCTGCTCGCCGGCTGCAACGACCACCACCAGCTGCAGCTGATCGAGGAGATGATCGGCCCGCTGCCCGCCTCCGTGGTGGAGGAGGGGGACAACGCGGATTTGTACTACACGGCAACGACGGCGCAGGCCCCCAACGCCGGCGATGCAGCCGCGCCGCCGCCGCCACCGTCGCGACCGTTCGCGCTTCGCTCGCGCGAGGGGTACCTCGAGCTCACCGGCGGCGAGCCCCAGCCGTATCGGCGCTACTTCACCTACCAGACCCTGCAGGAGCTGGTGCGGCACTGCCCGTTGACGCTGGAGGAGCGCCGCATGAGCAACGGCCTGCCGCCCTACGTCCCGGCGAACGAGTCGTCTGCGATTCCAGCGGATGCCACGCCGTCGCCGACGGTGCGGTCGGACATGATGAAGCAGCGCTTCCTCCTGTTCGATCTGCTGCGGCGTCTTCTGCAAACGGACCCGAAGCAGCGCCTCACCGCCGCACAGGCGCTTGAGCACCCCTTCTTCACGTCCGCCCCGCCATACCTGAAGACGTTTGCCATCGAGTAAGGTGGATAGGGAGACGAGAGTGCGAGAAGGGAGACGAGAGGAGGGTGGATGGGGCGAGAGAAAGATTGAGAGTCAAGCGCGTCGCGTGTCTTGCTGCTGTATCGCTGCACGACACCGGCATGGCGTCCCACTTTTTATTTTATTTTATTGATTTGCATTGTGACATCTATGCATCACGGACACTTCGGAGGTGATGCGCGTGTGGCACCGGCGTATGTTGTTGCGTGTGTGTGTGTGTGTGTGTGTGGAAACGCGTGGCGGGTGAGTGGGAGAGAGAGGCGCGAGGTGATGGGGGCAGACGAGAAGGAGTGGAACGCTAGGAACTTGTATGTGTGTCTCTCTCACTATTTTAATGTATGTGTGTATGTGTGAGGTTCGCTTCCTCCCTTTCGTGTGGACACATGACTTTTTGTTCTCTTGTATCCTCCACCTTGACTAGCAGAGTAGTGCGTGCGCATGTTTATATGTGTATGTGTGTGAGTGTGTGTTGATGTTACGGTTTCTAGTGTTCTCCTGCCTTTCTTCCTCTCTTTTTTTTTTTTTGCGACAGGTTTGCCGCTCACGCGCTGCACAACACATCTCCTTCCTTCTCAGCCACCCTGACACACACATACACACACACACACAGAACGGTACGCTGCCCGCTGTCTCAGCCTCTCTTGCTCTATTGTTTGCCATACGACGTCGAGGCCGCATCGGTGTATATGTGTGTGTGTGTGTGTGTGTACCGCTGTGCGTCACTGCGCAGCAACGTGGAGGTTTAGGGAGTGATGCCGGCTCCAGTGCCATCACCTCAGCTGTGTGGTGGCACCTCTTGTCGACGCTTCTTTCGCATTCTTGTCCTCCTCCTCCTCCTCTCTCTTTCCTCCTTCTCCACGTCTGGTGGTCGAGTGAGAGCTCACGTGCACCTGGCGTGCTCGCGGTGACATCATGGCACGTGACGGCGGTTGTCGTTGTCGTGGCTTCTCGTTCGTGTTTCTTTGCTATCTCATCGCTTACCTCCCCTCTCCTCCCTCTCCTCCCTCCCCGGAAAGGCGTCCAGCGCCGTCTCTTCTTCTCTTCTTCTCTTCTTTCCCTGCCTCCCTCCTTCCTTCTCTCTCTCTGCGCGCATCGCCAGCCCTTCTCGATCCTGTGTCCAGTCATGCACTCTCACTGCCAACGCTCTTGGGCACATCTCCTTGTCTCTCTAGCTCTCTGTGTACAAAGACCTCCTTCCCATTCACACATAAGAGGCCGACACCTCTCTCTCTTTTCTTTTTGTCCTCTCTTCTTCTCGCGCCACTGAAGTGCGGGGAGTCCCTAGCGCATGTGAGTAGCCAAGCTCAACTTGTGAGCCCGTGGGATCCTGTTGTGTCACACTCCCCCACACACACACACAAACAAAAGAAAAACACATACACATACACACACACAAACATAATTGCAAGAACAGGCGCATACAGGGATCACGGGCGATGGCGGTTCCCCTCCGCCCCCTCCGCCTTCCACTCAACTTGCGCCCGCCTCCCCTCTCTTTCTCCGAACACTGTGTCGCCTTCACCTGGGCTGTCGAGAGAGAGAGAGGGAGAGTGAGAGGCTATCGCAAGCGGGGCGGTGTGAGGTGGTGGGTGGGTGGGAGGCCGCTAGACAATGTGGATGGGGCGTGCTTGGTGCCTCCATCGCCTTCTCCTCTCCCACGACGGTGCCGCTACCCCTCCCCTCTCCTCTCTCCTCCCCTTTCCTGCTCGTACGGCCTCCTCTTCTGCCAATACACCGGCGTTTCGAACAAACACACACGCACGCACGCACACACACCAAAAGGTATAGAAGCAAAACCAACACGCAGCAACGAAGGGAGGTTCGCTGAGCTCTTCTCCTCCCTCTCCTCCCCCCCCTCCTCTCTCGACGCGCGCGTGTGTGTGTGTGTGTGTTTGTCTAATTCGTGTTCTCATCTGAGGGAACCTGAGCAGGCTTCTCCCCCCCCATTCCCATTCCCCTCCATCCGCCACAGGGACACACACGCACTCGCACGCACAACTTCACTCAGCTGCGGCGCCGACACTCTCCACATCCTCCACTCTTTCGCTTCCCCCCTCTTCTTCCTTTTTTTTTTTTCTGTCTGCCTCAGCCCTTTCGCAACACCGCCCAAGAAGTTGCAGTTTCTCGTCTCGCGTTGCTTGCGCGCGTGAGTGTGAGTGAGTGTGTGTGTCTCTGCGTGTGAGTGTGTGTGCGTGTGTATGTGTGTTTATCTGTGTATCAGTGTATCTGCGTCTTCTTGTCGGTCTTCTCGGCTGCTCATCTCTTTCCCCCTCTCGTTGGTCCTCCTCGTCACGGTATCATAGGCGCTTCAGTGGTCATCGTAGGAGAAGGTGTTGGTGGTGAGCCGTGCGGAGGAAGGCGGAGACGACAGTACTGTGGCTCTCTCTCTCTCCCCTCCCTCGCTCTCTTCAGCATCCTGCCTCGCGTCTGCCCTTGTGCTTCTCTCCTCCCTCTTCCCAAAATCTCTCGCCTGATTTCGCTGCGTTTCACGAGCGTCCGTGTCTGTGTCTGGCCGACTCTCTCCGCCTGTCTCTTCTTCCTTCACCCCCCCTCCCCTCCCCTCTCACCAATCTCACTCACTCCTCTTGAGCCACAACGTGTGTGGGCGTGTGTGCGTGTGCGCGTTGTATTGTGTCGCACCCACCTTCGCGCTCTCTCTCTCTCGCTCGTTGAGAGTGCACCCTGTGTGTGTGTGTGTCCATCTGTGTTGCCCTATCCACGTGTCTGTCAGTTTGTTTGTATCTCTGTCTGTTTGTCGCTCGCCTGCCTTCTATCCCTCCTCTGGCCCCCTCCCTCCCCCGCTCCCTTGCTGATCGACGCTGCTCTTGTTGCCCCCCTCTCTCTCATTTCTCACCTTCCTATCTCTCTCTCTGAGCGCGTGTGTGTGTGCGTGTGTGTGCGTGTGTCTTTTACCTGTTGTTGGTTGCAGTCTTTTACGGCCACTGCAACGGCTGCTGCACCGTGATACACACAAACACACCGACGCGCTCACGCACGCTCACACAGAGCAGCTCAGCTGGGAGGAAGGAGGAGGATAGTTCATGTATCTCTGTGTGCCGTCACTCGCCGTGTAAGTTGTCGAGCGCTTTGCTGCCCCGCGTTGATCATAGGCACCGTTGCTGTGGTTGTGGGTGTGTTTCTGAACGGAATACCAGTCCAGGAGGCAAGCGGAGTCAGCGAGGAAAGAGAAGTGGTGTTTGTGTGTTTGTGTGTGTGTGTGCATATTGGTGTGTGTATCATCCTTGCTGTGCAGCGTCCGCGCGCGCACACACACGCAGAAGGACTCCGCATCCCCTCCCTCCCTCCCCCTGCCGTCCGTCTCCTCGTCTTCACCGTCGCGTGTCTGTGGCTGTCTGCGTCGCCGCCGCGTCTTGTCCCTCGTGTGTTGTGTGTGTGTGTGTGTGTGTGTGTGTGTGAGTGTGGCGCGGCCGCTGTGCGTCCTTAGTTGTGTATACCTTGTTCCCTGCCCTGCCCCGCCCTCCATCTCCGCCCCTCTTCCCAGTCCCAGTCCCCCCTCCTCCTTCATCCATCCCTTCGCATCGCGCGCATTCTCTCTCTTCCATCCTGCATGCGCCCCCGCGTGTCCATCTCCCGTTCTCTCTGTCTCTGTCTCTCGATTTAAGCGACTTGGGCGGCATTCAGCATCACCCTTCCCTCCCCCTGTGTCACCTCCCCTCCCTCCCCTCCCCTCCAGTCCCTCCTCTCCTCGCAGCTGGTGCGCCGCAGCGAGACAATCGAACGATCGCTAGCGAGGACAGCACTGGGGAGACGGAGACACACATTCACACACACTCACACACACACATTCACACACGAGAAACAGCGCTCAGCAGGAGACGTGACAGCCACAGCCGACTCGTAGCCACAGCAACAACAACAAAAGACGGCGAGTAGCGCGGCAGGGAGGTAGAGCGCTCGCCGAACTCCTCTGTTTCTTCTCTTCCTCTTCTCTTCTCTTCTTCTCCCCTCATCACACACGACAAACGCTTCATCAAGGAGGAAAGGGGGAGAGGGGCCAGAAGCTCGGGCAAGGCGTGTACGAGCGGCACTGGTGGGCCACCTTCCTCTTCCTTCTTTTTTTTTTTCTTTTGTGATTCCTCTCTCTTCATCGGCGTCTGTGTGCCTCTCCTTTCTACCTCTCTCACTCCCTCTCCCCCTCTCTCTCTCTCTACATCTTCCCCCATTTCTTCCACCAGCGGCTGTCGCACTTGAACCTCCTTCGATCATCTCCCTTCGACGAGCAAAGCAGTGTGTGTGCATCCATCAGGGAATTCTGGGTATTGTGTCTCTGTGTGTGTGTATGTGTGTGTGCGTGTGTTGACGTGGTTTCCTGTCCTTTCCCTCCCCTCCCCCCCTCCCCTCTCCTCCCTCCCCGCGCACAAGCTCTCCCTTTGCCACTATCTCGCTTGCGTTGTACAGTCTTGCTCGCTTCTCTCTCTCCCTCCCTTGTCCCACCCCCTTTACTCCTCTGCCCACCTCTCCGCTCCTGTGTCTAGCTGTGCGTGTGTGTGTGTGTGTGTGTGTGTGCAACCTGGTCGGTCTCTACCGCAAATCTCTCCACTCCTCGCTCGCGTGATCGTCACATTGCTGTTTGTGTGTGTGTGTGTGTGTGTGTTCATTGCCTCGCTCTCTTTCTCCGCATTGTTGCTCTTTCCCCCTCCTCCTCCTCGTCCTCTCCACAGGTGATCCTTTCTTATCATCCGATCACATCTCGTGGTGCTGTGCTGCAGTGAGTGAGCGCCTCGTGTCTCCCTCTCTCCCGTAGCCACGTTCGCGCTCACTTCCCGGTCCTCGGTGCGCGACCGGCGACGTCTGTTGTGTGTCAGTGTGTGCATGCGTGCGTAGGCTACGTGAGTTCCCGTTCCCTGCCTTCTTTTTTTTTTTTTCCTTTTTTCTCTCTCTTTGGTTGTTTCTCGCTGGTGTGAGTGAGACGGCGGCTGCCTGTCTGCATCGGTGACAGTGCACACGTGTGTTTGTGTGTGTCTTGTGTAAGTGTGTGTGTGTGTGTGTGTGTGTGCGACGTTCTCTCTTTCTCTTTTTTTTTCTCTCATTTTCGTGTGTTGTTTCTCTCTCTCTCTCTCCCCCTCCGTTCGCGTGCTGCTCTATCTGTACAGATTCTGGCAACGTGGCCGACGGTGAGTGTCTCGGCTCTCTTCCTCCCTCGAGCGCTGGCGGCGTGCCCTGCCAATCCTTCTGCTCTTCCTCCTTACCTTCTGTTTGTCACTGCTGCGGTGGCCCCCCCCCTTCCCACGCGTGTTTGTGCGTGTTTGCGTGTGCTTCTTGGTGCCTCTGTCATTTGTTGTCCTTCTCTTTTCCATCCGAACCCCGTGTGGCTGGTGTGCCGGGAGATCGTCTCGTCTCCTCCCCTTCCACATCCTCTTCTTGGTCCACGTTGTCACAACTTCTTCGCCAAGACGACCGCGTGTTCCATCACGCTGTAGAGGAGGTTGCGTGTGACGATACACACACACATACACACACACATACAGACAGACACACAGACACACGCCATCGTAGAGGCCGTGTCGTTCAAAAGAGAGAGAGAGACATCAGTGTTTAGAGTAGTGAGGAGGTCTGCACCCCCCCCTCTTCTTCTTCTTCTTTGCTTCCTCTGAAGATGCCCGCGTCTTCCTCGGGTGTGGCGGAGAAGAGCGAGTCGCCCCGGCCGCTGAACACGATCCGACTCCCGAAGGAGGCGCCGAGACACGCCGGGTCGCGCAGGGGAAGTGCTGCGTCGTGGCTGCACCCGCTCTCCTCCACGGAGGTCCCCGACTTGGACCACCCCCACAACCCGCTCTACCCCCGCCACGGCTTCCAGGTGGGCAACAGCGACTACCTCGCCGGCGCCAACGCCACCACCTCCAGCCTGTTCTCAGCGACGGAGTCGTCGCCGTTGCATGGGCACGAGAGCTCCACCCGCAAGGGACGAGGCGACGGCGGCAACAGCCCCGCCAGTGGCAAGCGCGACACGCGGAGCGGCCGTGGCTACGGACGACTCGCCGGGCTTCTCTCCCGCCGCGGCGGCGACGGCAGCAAATCGCGAAAGAGTCTCGTGAGAAGTAGCAGCAACACGACCTCCCAGCTGGAGAGCGCAGAGACCGCCACGCAGGGCACCTCCGTCGCCGCGCCGAGACGGTCCACAACGCGAAATCCTCTGCAGCGCAGCGGCACTCTCGGTGAGCTGGACGCCGAGGAGGAGGAGGAGCTGGGGCTGGGCGAGGGCGGCGGCGGCGCCACCACCACCGCGGGCTCCGGCACCCGCACGAGTATCGTGAACAGTACCCTGCAAAACCGCACCCGGCGCGAGCTGTCCATCTCGCCGTTGACGGCACACCCATCACGGGCGATGACCTCAACGACGACGAGGCCTGACTCCGCCGTCCATGTCGCCGGCGGCGTCGCGATGGACAGCAGCGCCGCGCGCTTTGTGCCTCTTGGGTCCGCCGACTTAACGAACCGCAACGGCAGCCCCAATCGGCTGCAGCGGTCGTACAACAGCGGCGCGGAGGACGAGCGGTCCGCCGCCTCGGGCACGCTGCGGAACCGATCTCAGCGGCACAAGCTCATCAGCGGCAGCTCCCTCTCCACCTCGGCAAGCCAGAGCCTCGGGCAGCTGGGCAGTGCACGTGCCCTGCAGCTCCAGGCCTCACGCACCGTCGGTGACATGGACAGCGCGGCGCCGCTCTCGCTGAGCGTGCGCAACGTCAGGGACGCCAAGGTAGTGCTGCTCCGACGGGCACAGCAGGGCAATGGCACGTCGCTGCGCAGCTCCCGTACCCACAGCTTCCTGCGCATCCCGAGCACCGCCAGCGTCGGCGGTGGCGACCCGGCGTTGCAGCGCGGCGGCAGGACGCGCCCCAACAGCCGAGAGAAGCGGTCGACCAACGGGCTCGCCGTCGTCATCGCCTCCAACGGCGGCAGCGGGTCGCCCTTCTCGACCACCGTGGCGGACGACGACACCGTGCGCACGAGCGCGTCGCCGGCCGGCGTCGGCTCCCCGCTTGCGCACTCTGGCATGGGCTTCCCTGGACAGGTCAGTGCCGTGGACATGGGCAGCGGCAGGTCGGTGCACAACGTCAGCGTCGGCGGGCCGCAGGCGTCGCGCCGGCTGAGCCGCACGGAGGACAACCCGCTTCTCGAGGTGATGGAGACATCGGGGTTCGCCTCGCAGCTCGGGTACGAGCCCGGCGCCGGCGCGGCGTGGTGGCCCGCGACGGGCGAGCCGGCGACGCGCAGCCGCACCACCGTCGTGGGCGCGTCGTCCAGCAGGTCGACCGACCGCCGCACCACCGCCGTGAGCCGCGACGAGAGTCCGTTCCAGCGGTCCTCCAGCACCCGCTGCGGCGTCTTCTACCCCGCCCGTGCCCCGAGCGGCTACCACTCCCTCAGCCGTACCGGCGGCTACGACAGCAGCGGCGACAGTGAGGAGGATCTGCGGCTGCGCGAGCGGCACCGCAGCCGCGTGGACGAGGTTCTGCGTCAGCTGAACGCACCGGCGCGGTCGACGACGGTCGACGAGAGGGGCACCGCGGCAAGCGTGCGCAACCGCTCATCGTCGCCTGTAGCTCGCGACTTGTCTGCCGGTGCCGCGTCGGCGGAGCACAACAGCAACAGCACCGCCAGCGGGTGGGCGGGCATCGGCGGCATCGACTGGAGCGGCGGACTCGCAGCCCTCCGTGACGTCGCTGCCACGGGCACCGCCACCACTGGGGCTGATGCCACTGGGGCAGCGGCGCCGGGAGCCACCACCGCCACCCCGCCGACGACGACGAACGACAACGGCGGTGGTGGTGGGTGGCTCGGCGTCGGCGCGGCGACCAGCAGCGATGACTGGTACACGCGGATGCGCAGGAGAGCCGAGGAGGACGCAGCGGCCGAGGCGGCGGCGGCGGCAGCGGCGGCGAATGCCGGCTCGCTCGCGACGGCCGCCACCAGCTGCGTCACCGTCTCCTCCACAGCGCCGCCGAGCCTGGCGTCGCCGGCACACATTCCGTCAGTGGCGAGCACGAGTCATCGCCGGTCGTCGACGCAGTCGCAGACGCACATGCCGGCGGTCGACCGCGCCACGGCGAACAAGCGGCCGCTCTCCTCGCTGATCCTCCCCAGCGCCTCCGTCAGCGCAGACACCCCGCACCCGTCGCAGTCCTCCTCTTCCCCCGCGACGGCACCCGCCGCCACACGGCCGAGGCCGACCCCGCCGTCCGTGAGGCCCGCCATAGACGCGAGCGCCGCAGCCGCCAGCGAGCGCGCTCTGCGGCGCGTCCAGCCCAGCGATTCAGCCCGCATGCAGCTGAGCCACACGTGCGCCGCCCTCGGCAGCTCTACCGCCGCGTCGCCGACGGCACCGCTACAGCGTGCAGATACGGAGGCGCCGGCGGAGGTCGCGAGCGACGGCGGCCACAGCGCGCGGTTCCGTGCGGCGTCCATCAATGTTCCCGTGCACCGACCGCAGGTGACCGATGCGCTGGGCACCGGGCTGCTGCCGGAGTTGGAGGTGGTCGAGCCGTGCCGCCGCCTCAGCGGTGTGGGGAACTCGCGAGATGGAAGCAGCGGCAACAGCAGCGCCGGCACATCCACCGCGGTGCCGACGGCGGCGAACACGGTGCGGCGGCCCTCGGACACCCTCAGCCCCACGCCTCCGTTGGCCAGCGGCGGCGCTGCTCCCAGCCACCGGCAGTTTGATGTGCGCCGCCGCTGCTCGCTGCCGCGGGTGCTGCCCACCATGAACACCGCCGTACTGGGTCAGGCGCCGTCGGGACAGCCGACGTCGAGCGCCAACACCGCTACCACCCCCGGCCACACGCCTGTGCAGCGCGGCGCTCGCGTTTCCATCCCCACCTCGAGCGGTGCCTCATGTCCCTCAAATGCCAACGCATCCCTCGCCGCCGCCGCCAGCACCTCCCGCAGCTCCCCGCATCTCTCGTCACCGTCGTCCGCCATTCAAGGGCGAGTTGCACCAGTCGCCGCCGCGCGGCTCGAGTCGGCGATGAGCAACGGGCTGCGCCGCAACCCGTCCGCGCCGGCCCGCGTGGCTGTCGCCAGTGCGCGCGCGGCGGAGAGGTCGACAAACTCGTCAGGTGCTCCACCTGCTGTGCTGGCGTCGACGCGGCTGTCCTACTCGTGACGTCTGCCGCGATGCTGCTCCACCGAGGGCGTGCATGTGTGTGGACAGCACCGCCTACGTAGAGGTGCATGAGCGAAAGGGGGGAGGGAGGGGGAGGCGTGCAATAGCGTCCCCCCTTCCTCCCCCTCTTCCTCATCGTCGTCCTGCTGCTGCTGCTGCTGCATCATCATCGACTGCATCCCACAAGCCGCACACACACACACTACACAGACACACAGACACACTTCTCACACATTACTGTTCATGATGTTTCACATTCTTTTCTTCTCTCTTTCACTCCTGCTGCTGCTGCTGTTGCACGGTGACCTCGCGGACCGCCACGCACTTCTCTCCCTCCTCTTTCTCTCTCTGTTTCCGCGCCGCTGGTGATGTATCTCACGCACCCTTCCCCACCTCCGTTCTGTGTGTGTGCATGTGTGTGTGTGCGCGCGGGTTTGTGCTCTGTCGCTGGACATTCATGTTGTTGTTGTTCGGCTGCTGTTCAACTGTCTTCTCTCCTTCTCCTCTTCGACACCCTCTTGTCGCCTTTTGTTTTCTCTCCTTTCTCTCATCTGTGTCTGTTGGCTCAGGTGCTTCCGAGCCTTGTGTGCTCATCAGAGGTTGTGTATGCGTGTGTGTGAGTGTAAGTGTGTGTATGTGTGTGTGTGTGTGCACAAGGAGATGGATGGGTGTGTGCAGGCATATGTGCCACACCGGCCACGTGAATGGATGTCTGCGCTGTCACGCACGTTGTCTTGTTGGCGTGTGTTTGTTTGCCCGTGTATGCGTGCACGTGCGTGTGCGTGTGCGTTTGGGTGTCGTGTACGGCGTCATCCCACGCCGCCGTCCGAACCCTCTCATCTCCCCCTGCATCGACTGTGTTGCTGCGATCTGCAACAGGGGTCTCTCCTCCCCTATCCCTGTGTCTCACTGTGTGTGTGTGTGTGTGTGTGTGCGACGACACACAGTCACTCCTGTTGTCCTCTTTCTTTTTTTTTCTTTTGTGTGTTTCCTTCTTTTGTACCTCCGCCGCAGTCCAATGCGGCTGAGCCGGCGTGACACGACGATGCACAGAAAAGATGATCAGCGCAATCACGTGCTGCGGCTGCAACGCACACCCAAAACCACACCAACACACAGACAGAGACAGACAGATACACTCGCCCACACAGACACACACACACGCGTGTGCGCAGACGCGAGGCGAAGTAGTTGCGGCGACTTCCGGTGGCGCGGGCGGCGGTGTGTCGCTCCCTATTCTCGTCCGCCTCTGGACGTACGCCTCTCCCTCTCTTCCCACTCCAGAAGAAGAAGAAAACCCAGAAAAACAGCAAATTACACACACACACACACTTGGCTGAAGAGAGGCTCATATCTCTCCAACGCCACCAGAGGGAGGGCGGCGACGGCGTCACTGGTGGATTGCCGGCGGTGCACATGTACGAACCCGCGTCAGAGTTGGCACATGCGGCACACGGACCACTGCGAAGGGGTGTGTGTGTGTGTGTGTGTGCTCTCCCTTCACCTGTCGCTCGCGTCGCGGTCGCCGTGTGACTGCGCATCGCCTGTTCCATCCCGCTGCGTCCACCACGCCTCGACATTCGGCTTCCTCACACGATTGTCAGCTCCACTCCTGCATCACCCGCCACCCTCCCTCCATTCCTCCTCCTCGCGTATTGCTCCATCTATCCACACACACATACACCCACTCACATACATACATACATGTATGGTATTGGTTGGCAGCTCAGGTACGGTAGGGCCGCCCCCCAAAGGCGACGGAGAGCTGGCTGCAGCTCCTTCAGCCTCTGCTGTGTACCCCGCAGAGCACGGCCGTGGTACGACCGTGTGCCCCAACAAAACACACACACACAGACACACACACACACACAGACACACGCGATTGACGCACACGCACGTGCGCTTACTAACGTGGAGCACACGCGTGTCTGGTTTGTTTGCTTTTCAGCTCAGCGCAGCTTCGCCGTACGAGCGTAGTTTCCTCGTTGCCTTCAGTGCACACACACACACACACATACACACATACAAGAGGAAACGAGAGAGAGACGTGTGTGTGTTGTTAGATCCTGTTCTTGCCATTTTGTTCATTCCCCCTTTTTTTTTCTTTTGTGTGTGTGTTCCTCCTCAGCGCTGCGCATACGCGTCTGTGGTGCACGCGTGCCACAGTGCTTCTTCGTGCCGTCACGCGTGTGTGTTGCATCGGTCTCTCTCTCTCACTCTCTCACCTTCCGGGTGGACGGGAGGGAGCGGGGGCGGCAGTCGTCCTTTCATTCTCTCTTTGCACGTCTTACCCCCCTCCCTCCCCCGCTGTTCTTGTCGTCTCGCCCGTCTCCGCGTGCTGAGCAGGTGGTGCCGGGTAGTCGCTGCGCAGCACTTTCCGTGTCTGCACATGCGTGTGTGTGTGTCCGTCGTCCTTCTCCCTATCTCTCTCTCCCTCTCGCTCTCACTCCCCTCCCCTCCCCTCCCCTCTCCTCCTCCTCTTCTTTGCGTGTGTGTACCGTCATTGTGTACTACTACTCCTCTTCTCCCCCCTCTCTCTGACACACACACACCCACAAGGCTTCTCCCCCCCCACTCCCCGCCTGTTCCTTCCTTCCCCCTCCCGTAGCAGTACCGTGTGTGTGTGTGTGCTACAGTCTGTCGTGTCGGACGAGGGACTCGTCTCCCTCTCTCTCTCTCTGTCTGTGTCTCTGTCGGTGTGCGCCGCATCTCTCTCCTTCTTCTTCTTCCTCTTCCTCTCGTACCACCGGACGCCTTCATGCCGCTCTCCTCGTCCTTCCACGATTCACCCGCGGCCGCGGCGCCGCTGCATGGCGGCCGCTACAGCGCCTCGGAGAGACCGACGCCGGTGCGCTCCGCCGTTGCGTACGTGGGCCGCGGCACAGCGCGCAGCCGGCGCTCCGCCCCTCCGGCATCGGCACCGGCGGCGGCGTCTCCGTCGTCTCGCGCACAGGCGCCACTGGAGGCGTGTGGCGCCTCTTCAGGGGTGCGAGAGCACGTGACGGACGCCGATGGCACTGTAGTGCCCGTCGCGGTGTTGACGTCGGAGGCGTTGGCGCGGACCTCCTTGCTGTCCGCCGACCCAGTGACGCCGTCGCGGTCGCCGCACCAGTCGCGGCGGCGGGGTGGCTCGATGGACGGCGGCTCCGCCGCCGCAGCCTCCACGCGTGTCTCCCGACGCCGCACCTCGATGACACCGCAGCCTCTGTCACCATCGCCAGCGTGGCGCACGCCGGGCGGCGCGGTACCGGGGCTCACACTCGATCGTCGACCCTCCCTGCAGTCCTCCCAAGGCCGAGCCGCCAGCACGTCGCCGACGCACGCCAAGGGCAGCCGCATGAGCCCCTCCCTCGCGCCAGCGGCGTCGCCGGGGTCGTCGCGGCTCCCGCATCCCCGGCCGCTGCTCTCCAGCAAGGAGGCGGACTACCTCCACCTCGCCTACCAGCGCGGCTTCATGGGCCGCTTCCGCTGCGCCACGCCAGTCGTGGTGCGCACCCCACCGTCCGCCACGTCACACGCAGACACAGCCACTCTGGCCAACGCCGCTGCCGCTGCCGCTGCCGCTGCGACCGGCGAGGCGAGTGAGTCTCTGGTGCCCAACGCAGACGCACCGCAGTCGGACGACGAGTCCCACGTGCCTGTGCCTGTGGCTGTGGCTGTGGCTGTGGCGGCCGGCGGCGCCCCGTCGCGATCGGGCCGGCGCGTGTCTGCCAGCGGCGCCTCGGTGGCGAGCAGCGCGACGGCAGGGCGCGGCGGAGTGAGTCGCGGGCGGGCGGTGTCCGTCGTCAACGGTCGCCGCCAGCGCCGTCTACTCCCGTCGTCTGCCGCATCCGCGGCCGTCACGTCGGCGTCCGTGCGCCACAGCGACGGCCGGCCCGTCGCGGCAGTCGGCAGCGTGCCGTCGGCGAACATGGCGGCGCTGGCGCGGTCGGGCCTTCACACGTCGCTGTGGCTGGCGGTGCAGGACGGCGGGCTGGAGGTGCGCAGCATGGCGAACCCGAACCAGGTCCTGGCCAGCCTGCCGCGCCGCGATCCACGAGCCATCATCACCGCCATCGCGGAGGTGTGTGGCAACCGTGTCGTCGCCGGGTACACGGACGGCTCCCTGCAGGTGTACGACGCGGTATCGATGACGGTGGTGGCCGGCCACCGGGCACACACGGCGGCGGTGTCGTGCATGCTGTACACTCGCAGCACCCCTCGCCTGGCGCTCGCTGGCTCCAGTGCGGCCCCCGGGGCGGCAGGGTCGGACGTGCCGCCGGCGCAGCGGAGCTCGGCGCCGACACAGTCGCTGTTGCTCACGGCCTCTCTCGACCGCACCATCGTGGTGTGGGAGGCGGCCAGCATGACGCATCTCCACCGTCTGAAGTGCGGCCCGCACAGCGTCTGCGCGCTCGCCGCGACCGTCACTGGCGGGTACGTCTTCAGCGGCTCCGATGACGGGACTCTGCGCATGTGGGATGCGGTGCAGGGGGAGCAGCTCACCATCACCAACGAGGAGCGAGTCAGCATCGCCAAGGCCGACTCGCCGACATCCTTGCCGCCACGCCTCTCACAGCCGCTGCTCAGCGCCCCGGCGTCGCTTACAGGTATGCTGAGCCGGCCGAGCCTCACAGCTCCGTCGAGCGCCGCTCGCGAGGCTGCGGCGCTCATGAGTGAAGGGGCCGGCCCCGTCACCACCACCACCACCACCACCGCGCACCCCCAGGGCTCAGCAGCGCGTGGTAGCCCACATATGTCCCTGCGCGCATCGGTGTCGGTCAACAGCAGCAGCCACGGTCCGCCGCCTCTGCCGCCCCCACCGCCGCCGCCGCACACGGCCAGTCACCTGCAGCGTCGCGCCTTTGAAGGCTACGGTGCTGCGGGTCTCGGCATCTTGGGCACCGCCACCCGCACCGGTGCTCGCGCGATGCCGCTCATCACGCGTGGCACTCGCCACCTGGCGCGGACCGCTGCGGAGGGCAGCGACGCCAGCCGTGCATCGTCGCTGGCGTCGCTGATGCAGCGGCTGCCCCCGCCGCCGCTGCTCACGTCGTTCGTGTCTCCGTTCGCTGCCGAGGAGGAGGAGGACGACGTCGCCGCCTTCATACCGACCGAGTCGGGGACGATGTCCGCGCTCCTCGGCGAGGGCAGCACGCTTGTCCGCCCCGGCGGCGACATCTCCCCTTTGCACGGTGACGGCGGTGATGTGGAGAGGGGAGGAGCCACCGCATCGGGGACAGCAGAGGAGGAGGAGGCGGTGGCGGTGGCGGTGGCGGGTGGCCACGACCGTCACAGTGCGGGCCGGCGGTCCGCTGCAACGGTTCGCACGCTGCGGGATCTGAGGCGCGACATCAAGCGGAGGGCGAAGGGGCTGAGCGCGCAGGGCGGCGGCGGCGGCAGCGGCGGCGAGGTCACCGGCGCTGCCAAACTTGCGCCGCGCGATGCGAAGGCGACGAAGCCCAAGGGAGAGACACCAAAGGCGGGGCGGAGGAGCGTGGCGCGGGCGGTGTCGGAGACGACAGCGACAGCGCCGACACCGACGCCGACGCCGGTGCGTGCGCGGGGGTCGGTGAACGCGCTGGAGCAGCGCCTCGAATTGTGGCTGCATGCCTACCGCCAACGCGTGCGGCTCTCCGCCGCGGCGGTGCGGCTGACGCAGCGCATCTCCGCCGGCTACGACGCCGTGGCCGCCGTGAACTGGCCGATCGAGCGCGCTCACAGCGAGTACGTGGCGGCGCTTGCCGTGGTCGAGGACCGTCTGCTTGTCAGCGCCTCGCGTGATGCGTCGGCGAAGGTGTTCGCGCTGCCCTCGGGCCAGTTCGTGCGCACGTTGACCTCCTCGCGGCACATGCCGCTCTCCAGCATCCTCTACGACGCCTCCGTCCAGCGCCTCTACACGGCCTTCTCCGATGGCGGCCTCGCCGCCTACGACACCCGCCACGCGGAGCTGCCGCTGCTCTCTCAAATGCAGTCGCCACACACAATTCTCTCGTCCACCTTCGTGCGGCTCCGCCTGGCGCCGATGCACCGCTTCGTGTGGGCCGCCGCCGCACCGGCCGACGGTGCGGTGCCGAGTACGTCCACGGTGGTGACGAGTGTGGCGCAGTTCGACAGGACGACGATGGCGCACGGGCCGAACCAGACCACCACGAGCTACCGAGTCGGCCAGCCCTCGCTGCGCGAGTTGAACGCGGCTGTGTCGCTGCAGACGCTGCAGCGACAGCGTGCCTGCAGCATAGCGGAGCTGGCGCAGAGGGTCACGAGCGGCGCGCTGGAGGGGTCTGAGCTGGTAGACCGGCGCCGCTGCGGCCTCGTGCTGGAGCGCGGTTATGCACGCCGGCAGACGTCGTGCGCCTTCGTGCGCTGGCGGCAGTGGGCGAGGCGCCGCGCACTGCTCAGGCAGTACCATGGGGTCGCCGCGGTGCACGCGGAGGGCCGCGCCATCGCGCTGCTTGGCCGCTACGCGGTGCGGTGGCAGTGCTGGGCTCGCACGCGGACGACGGCGTCGTCGGCTGAGGTGCTGCGGGAGGTGCAGCTGCGCGCCAGCGACGCTGTTGCCCTCGACGTGCGCGGCGAGGTGTGCGCGCGGCGGTGGCGCGTGGGGTCGCTCCTCGCCAGCTCCATGGCGAGGCAGCGGCAAAGGGCGGCGCTCGCCGCGGCGTACCGGTGCTGGCGCGTGTTTGTGGCGGACCAGCAGGCGCACCTGCGACAGTCCATGGCGTTCAACACGCTTCTCCTGTCGATGAACGCCGGCGCCTACACGCCGCAGAGCTGTGCGATGGCGCACCTGACCCGGGCCGCCACGCGGCGCACTGGCCGGGCGAAGGCGCTGTGGCTCGTGACGGAGAAGACGCAGCGTCGCTGCGCACCGGTGCTCCGGCGCCGCTGCTTCGACCTCTGGCGCACGTGGGCAGAGCGCGGCGGTGGCGGTGCACCGGTGCGCGCGCTCGCGCTTACGGCGCCGCCGACGCTGCGCCGCCGCTACTTTGCTCTGTGGCACGACTTCGCCGTCCACGTCACGCGCCGCGGACGTCTTGAGAATGAGCGAGACACGCTCCGGCTGGAGTGGGCCACACTGCAGCGCACGCTGGAGGCGCCGCAGACCGCGGCGGAGCTGCGCGACGCGGCGGGCCGCTCGGAGTCGGCCGCAGTGGCGGCGGCGGCAGAGGCGACGCGGCTGCGTGCGCGGCTGGCGGCGGTGGCCCAGGAGACAGAGGCGCTGCGCACCCAGACTGCACTGGCGATGCTCGTCTCGGGCTTCCGCATCCCCAGCGTCGTGCAGGCGGCGGCTGGCGTTGGCACATCTGCCGCCGGAGACGCGTCCTCCACCGCGTCCCTGCGCGGTGGGTCGCACGCGTCCGCCACCTCGACGCCGCGGTCGAACGGAGGCGGGTGCGGCCGCAGCGCCTCTGCCACCGCCGAGGCTGGAGAGGAGGCGCAGGAGGGGGAGGACGACGCGCGGCTGCTCGTTGAGGTGAGCGCGGTGCTGCGAGCTCTCAAGGGGAGCGTGGTGCAGTGTGCAGCGGATGACAAGCTGCTGGCCAGCGCGCACGCGCTCGCGCTGCGCCTCCCTATCTGCGAGCCCGCCGCCTGGCGCGACTCGGTGAGCGTGGACGCCAGCCCGCGCCGGCCGTTGCAGCAGCTGCGGACGCCGCGCAGGCAGTCGGCGTGGTCCGTCACCCACGCCCGAAGCGGCGGCGGCGGCGGCGGCGGTGGCACGGCCGCTGCACTGGGTGGTGCGGGGCCGACCAGCAGCGCCTCCTCCCCGGTTCACTCGGCCAGCGGTGGCGCGGCACGCGCTCCGAGCGCGGCGCAGATGTGGGCGGCGCATCCGGCAGAGGAGGTGTACGCCAGCCTCGCCGACGCCTTCGACGCCGTGCACGCCCGCCTCGGCGACCTGCTGCGTGACGCGGCACTGGGTTGCGGCGCGACCGCGGTGGACGCCTGCGCTGGTGCGGGGGTGCCTACTGCATGGCTAGCTGAGCTGCCACCCAAGCAGCGTCGTGTCGTGGTCGGCGAGGTCCTGAAGCTCGTTGCACTCTTCGACAGCTTCGCCGCACACAACGATCTCCCGGTGGAGTGCGCGGGGAGTCTATCGATGCGCGGGAGCGCCAACACACGCGCTCTGCCCCTCAGCAGCCTCTGCAGCCGCCACACCGCCGCCACCCTGCTGCAGCGTGCGGCGGTGCTCCTGGAGCTCGTCGACCCGCAGCTGTGGCCGCGGCAGGTGCAACTGGCTCGCGTGCAGGATGCGTGCGCGGTGGCGATGGCCGAGCTGGATGCCACCGTCTCCTCCTCCGCCGCGTGCTTCAGTGATGCGCCGCCACACAACTCCACCGTCATGACCGTCAACAGCGCCGGCAGCGGCGACGGTGAGGCCTCACCGGCAGCGACCCCGCTCGTGATGCGGCCGCCGGCCGTCTCCCTCTCAGCCGCGGTGCTGCAGGAGGCCGGCGCTGCCATGCTGCAGCGGCAGGGGCTCGCCACCGCCACGGCCCACACTGCCACTGCCACCGCCACGGTGCGCGGCGCACGGACGCGTGGGCCGCTCGCCACCGATCACCCGACGCAGCGGTCCACGTCGAGCGGGCCGACCGCGCCGGCGCCGACGTCGCCGCTCTCGCACGCCTGGAGCAAGTTCGATCTTCCCACGGCACGAGTGCAGAGCACCAGCGATCCGCTGACCAGCACGCTGAGGTGCTCGGAGGAGGGGGCCGAGGTGGCTGAGGTGGCTGAGAACGGCGAGGCGCCGACGCATGTGCGCAGCCACAGCCTCTCCTACCGCTCCTACTCGAGTGTGTCGACACCGCGCTCCTACACCCCACGCGCATCCACGGTGTCGGTGCAGGGGGCGGGGCCGGGCGGGTCGGTGGTGAAGCCGTACCTCGGCTTCCGCGTGAGCGTCAACCGCGACGCGCAGGCGCTGCGGCGCACGACGACGACGATCAGCATCCGTGAGGTGACTCCGCACTACACGAACGCCGACGGCGCCGTGGTGGACGCACCGGCGCAGGTGGCGGGCCTGCAGGTCGGCGATCAGCTGGTGCGCTTTGCGGGGTACGCGGTGACCGACCTCGCCGCCTTCAACGCGGTGGTCGCGCGCCACGTGCACACCGGTGCGCAGCTGCCCGTGGTGGTCCTCCGCAACGGGGAGCAGCTCCACAAGTCGATCGTGGTGGGCAGCCGCACCAACCCCGGCCTCTAGGCTCCTTCCTTCCTTCCTTCCAGCCCCGTCGCCACCACAAGGCAGCACGACAGCCGTGCAGCACGCGCACACGTTTGTGTGTGTGTGTGTGTGTGTACGTGCGAGTGCGTGTGTGTCAGTGTGTGTGTATGCGTGTGTGTGTGTCTTCCGGCATAGATGTCGTCTGCTGTCTCGAGACGTCGCACGCGCTTTCCCCTCACCTCTCCACACATCATCACGATGGCACCCCTCTGCCCCGTACTCCAACTATGTGTCTGTGTCTGTGTCTCTCTCCCTCTCCATCAGGCGGTCTGTTGATGTCCATCTGGCGGCGAGGCTGAGCGGGGAGGGAAGGAGGGGAAGGAGGGGAAGGAGGGGTTAGGTCTCCGCGCTTCCCCCCCATCCACCCCCCACCCCACGCAGTGCGTACGTTGCCGTGCCGTGCCCACACACACACACACACACAGACACGTGCGCACTGGTGCACTTGTGGTGGTTCGCACCACCGGCTGCCCCTTACATTTCTCCTCCTGTACTCACTCCTCCGAAGTCACAGCACGGGCAATCCATCGAACACCCAGCACCAAGCACACGGGAACGACAACATGTGTGCAAATGTGTGCTGGTCTGGCACGCGTCTGCGTGCCTCTAGTCGATTCGCGTGTGCCATGAGCCCTGGGTGAACATGTCAACGCTGCCTTCCCTGTTGTGCGTCCTCGACTTCCTCCTCCTCCTCCCTCACTTCGCATCTCTCTGTCTCCCTCCCTGTCGACGTGCACTGCACCCACACACCTACTCACCATCTCCGCCGTCTCTACTCCTCACTCTGTGTGCGTCTCCCCCCTCCCCCTCCCCTCATACTTGCAGAAGCCACCAAGTACGACGTGAGAGATCAGCCATGGTCCGCATGCACGGCAATGGGCGGGGCAAGGCCTCGTCCGCGCTCCCCTTCCGCCGCACCCCGCCGGCGTGGCTCAAGATCGCCAGCCGCAACGTGGTGCAGATGGTGTGCAAGAGCTCCCGCAAGGGTATGATGCCCAGCAAGATCGGCATGGAGCTGCGTGATTCGATGGGTATCGCCCAGGTGAAGAACGTGACCGGCCGCAAGATCCTGCGCATCCTCAAGCACAACGGCCTCGCCCCCGAGATCCCGGAGGACCTGCACTTCCTCGTCCAGCGCGCCACCGACATGCGCAAGCACCTGGAGCGTCACACGACGGACCGCGACACCAAGTACCGCCTCATCCTCGTCGAGTCGCGCATCCACCGCCTGGCCCGCTACTACAAGCGCGTCAAGCAGCTGCCGCCCACGTGGAAGTACGAGTCCACCGCGTCGACTGGCATGACGGCGTGATGCAGAAGGGGCGGCGGGGGGTGTCGTGGGGGATGGTGTGGGATGGCTGCATCGCCACCGCTCGCCCGTCACGACTCGTTGCTGTTCTTCTTCCTTTGTTTTTTTTTTTTGCCTTTTTTGTTTTACTCTCCTCGTTTGCACGAGCAAAAAAAGAACTGAACTGTTGAAGACACACGCACACACGCGCCGAAGAGGTGCCCTCCACCGACTCTTCCACTCGGTCAATGCGCACTGCAGTACACATCTCGGCGCGCGTGATGGTGTGTCTCTCTCTCTCTCTCTGGTCGTGTTTGTTGTTCACTCTCGCTCATCCTCCATTGCTCTGCCCTGCACACGCACACGCACACACACACACACACATACACACCGTCATGGTCACGTTCTCTCACACCCGCCATCGTCTCGACGTGGCCCGCCTCCTGTGAATGGTGTTTTCCCAAAAGGATAGCCAGTCTGCGTCTGCGACTGCGTGAGTCTCTCACTCTGTGTGTGTGTGTACATACGTGGATGTGAGGACGCAGCTCTTCTGCAGAACGACCAGACCTCGCTCTCCCACCGCTCACACACACACACACACACACACACACACACTCCGACACTGCGACACACCCGACGCTGCAGACTTCGTGGGCATCTCACCGCCACTGTCAGCACCGTCTCTGAATCACCCTTCTCGCGATCTTTTTTTTTTGTTTTCTCCCCTTCTCCAGCCGGTCGCCGACGCGCACCACCGCCACGTCATGCGGCGCTCCTGTGCGGTGCGAGCGGTTCGGCGGACGGCGCCGCGGTGCGCCCTCCACGTCTCCAGCTCCGTGGCGGAGGAGAAGGCGAAGTGGGAGCAGAAGAAGAGGGAGGCGGCAGAGAAGGGCTTCGGCCGGCGTGACAGCGCCAGCGACCGAGTTCTCATGAGCGACATGTTCGCCGCCCCTGAGACCATCAGCGGCGGCGTCGCAGTGGCCAACCTGCCACCGAAGCGGCGCGAGACGTCCGAGTTCGATGCGTACGAGCTCTCCACGACCGACTTCACGTCCCTCGTCACACCGCACGGGACACCGAGCAAGAGCAGCCTCGGCGCCGGCTTCGGTGTGCTGAAGGACAAGCGGCTCGGCTTTCTGCGGCCGCGGCAGCCGCTGCAGCCCTACGCCGGCTCCACCGCCATTGTGCCCAAGTTCGACGAGAACGGGTTGCCGATCGACGAGACACTCACGCCGGCGCAGGTGCGGCAGAAGCGGAAGGAGTACATGCGGAGCTTCGAGGGCACGACGATGAGCGCCAGCGAACACTTCCTCCTCGTCGACCTAGACTTCCAGAAGGATGCGATGCTCTTCGGCAACACGCGCGAGGAGTTCGAGCGCAACGTGACGAAGCTGAAGAACGTCATCATCGCCTACAACAAGTGGGAGTGGACGGACAACCTCTACTACTACGCGACCGTGATACTCAAGGTGCTCACGGCGTGGGTGCTCATGGAGGGGCTTCAGCAGCTCTACGAACTGCGCCTGTTTGCCGCGCACTACGACGACTTCGTGACGGCGATGGAGGCGGACATGGCCGCGCTGGAGCACAAACGCGCGGTCGACTTTGCAGACGCCGCGGCGGAGCTGCGCCGCCACCGCCCCGACTTCACCGCGGTGCTGCAGGCAATCGCCCGCGAGCGCGACCGCGTCGCCGACGTCGAGGCGCGAGCGGCGCGCGAGGCCCTCCTGGCGAAGGAGGCGGCGGCGGAGGCGGCGGCGACGCCGGCTGCTGTTGGCCTCGGCGACCTCGCGTGGGAGGCGCTGGGGGCCAACCTCGGCGGCGCCGCCGCGGCCCCGTCGAAGCCCGTGGCGACGCTGTCCCCCCTCCAGATCAAGGACCCCGCCGCGTCGCACCCGATGGACACGACGTTCGAGAAGCGCCACCACGAGCGCCAGCGCAGCGCCGCCGAGGCGCGCGAGATGCAGCGGCTGTCGGCGAAGAAAGGCGGTGCGGGCGACGGCCACGGCGTCCTCTCCCACGTGTGGCACCGCGTTGGGGGCCTCTTTAACTCGAAGCCCCGCCTGCGCGGCGAGGAGCTGCAGCTCTACTCCTACGCAGCGAGTCCCACCAGCATCTCCTCCGTGCGAGCGCTGCGCCGCATCCTGCTGCCGCGGTCGGAGGACGTGGTGCAGATTGTCCGGGAGGAGATGGTGGCCTACAAGCTGGAGAAGGAGCACCACTTCGCCCATCCACTGTAGGCCGCTCTACCGCGATATCGGTGCCATACCACGCGCTCACGAGGACTGCGCTTGCACGGAGGGGGCTGGCGGGGCGTCGTGGGATCAAGTTAAGCGCCTGCTGCCGGGCGGGCGATGCCGCCACATGGATGCTGCTCGCTCGTGAGTTGGTGGGCCGCAACGGCGGCGGCGGCGGCAGCGTCAGCAGCGTCAGTTCAAGTGGCAGAGGTTTACAGACAGAGACAGACACAAACAGGCGGACACAGATCGAGTTTGATGGACACTGCGCCGTCTCCTCCTCCATCCTCGCGCACAGCCATCCTCTTCGTGTGTGTGTGTGCATGAGTAGAGGGGAGAGAACGGCCACACACACACACACACATCGTCCAACAGCGCGCGGACAGTCGGCACCCTTCCTTCTCTTGCTCTCCTCACATCCTTCCTCTCAACACTTCCACTCACCCCCACGCTCTCTCTGCTCTCTGCTCTCCCCTCACACACACACACACACACACACACACACATGCATGCACGTCTGCCAGGCTTCCCGCACAAGCACTACATCTCTCATCGCCGGTCACGAGATACCGACGAGTGCGTCTCAGGCCTCGTCCCCCTCCTCACACTCCTCCTCCTCACACTTCCCTTCGCTGTCCACGCGGGGACCGGCGGGTGTCATGCGCAGTCGCAGCGGCGTTGCCAGCGGCGGCGGCGGCGGTGCCACCGCGAGTGTGGATGCGCTTGTCCGCCTCGACACATCGCAGCTGGAGAGTCGCCTGGGCACTCTGTCTGACCAGTGGGAGGTGGACCTCAAGAGCATCCGAGGGCAAGTCGGCGTGTGCGCCGTGGATCTCAAGTCCGTCGCCGCCGACGTGGACGCCATTCAGCGCTTCCTGCTGTCGTACCACAATCACGAGATGTCGTCCGTCTTGCTGACAAACCGCGCAGAGGTGGGCAGTGGTGCTGGTGGTGCTGGTGGTGCTGGTGGCGACCCCGCCGCGGGCGAGGCTGCCGCTGCCGAGCAGGGGCCGCTTGACCGCTTCGTCGCCACCGCCGCCGTCGGCAGCGGCACCGAGAACCTGCTCGGCATGGTGGCCGTCGCGCGCCGCCTGCTGGCCGAGAACGATGTCCTTCGCGCGTCGCTGGACGCCGCGACCCGCACCCTCTCCTCCCACGCCACCGGCAACGCCGGTCTCCAGGGCGAGGTGGAGCAGCTTCGCCGCCAGACGACGCAGCAGTCGGCGCTGCTGCGCCACATCACCTCGTGGCTGGGAATGCCCGACGTGTCTCTGGAGGACGCCACCGACGGTGGTGGCGGCGGTGGCGGCGCTGCGCTGATGGGTGGCGGCACCACCACGTCGTCGTCCCCGCTGGCGGGACAGTCGACCGAGTCCGTGCTCTCTCGCTCGCCTCTGCTGCTCTCCTTCCGCCAGATTCTGCTGCGCGATGTGACGGAGCGCCTCACCTCCGTCGTGGACCAGCAGTCCAAGGACTTCCACGACGCCGTCGTCCACCTCGAAGATCGCCTGCAGGGCGGCGGCGGGCACGGCGGCCCGAACCTCGTGGCAGCACAGGCGACCGGCGTCGTGGCGGAGCTGCAGGAGACGGTGCGGCTCGCCAGCAAGCGGCTCAAGGACGTGGATGAGCGGACGGTGAAGCGGGACGAGTTCACGCACTTGATGCGCACCAAGGCAGACACGCTCCTGCTGCCCGGGAAGGCGGACCACGCGGCGCTGACGGAGCTCGAGGCGCGGCTGGTGGCGCGGTGCGCCGACCTGGAGGAGCGCTTCGCCGTCGCGGACGCCGAGCGTACGGAGTTCCGTGCGCTGCTGCGGTCCCTCATCGCCGCCCAGGCTCAGGCCACCGCAGCCCGCCCCGTCGCCTCGCCGCGGCTGAGTCGCGGGGACGCGCTGACCTCGCAGGAGATCACGGACTCGCCGGCGGCCGCCTCACGCGGGGCCACGCTCGGTGACCTCCTGCCGACCCTCGTCGGCGGCACACTGGGGGCATCGCCGTTGTCGGCGCACGACTCGGCCAACACTCGCCAGCACGGGTCGCCGTCTCCGCAGCAGCTCTACCGCGTGGTGGGCGCCTCTCACGGCAGCGGTGTACGCGGCGTGGCTCTGGGCCCCGCGGCACCGAAGGAGGCGTCCAAGTCTCTCGGCCAACTCGCCGCCGCGCCGCGGGACGGCGTGCAGGCGAACGCGGCACCGTCACCGAGCGCCGACGGGAGCGTCGTGGCGATCGGCATGACGCCCACCCAAACGGCCTACGCAAGCTACGTCTCGCAGCAGATGACACGGCGCCAAGTCGCCTCGCTGCCGGCGCTGCCGTACGAGCGCCTCCCCAGCGCGCATTGACGTCCGCGCAGTCGCTGTCGTCTTCGTATCATGTATTGTACACTGTCGCTGCTGTTACTGCTGCTGCTGCTGCACGAACACCGCACTTTGCCTGTGGTGCAGCACAGCACGAAGCACGCCGCGTCCCTTCACTCCTTTTTTTTTTTTTTAGCGGTGCATTTGTTTCCTTGTTGGCACCTCTACGCTCTCGGCTCACCGCGTTTCTGTGTCTCGGTGTGTGTGTGTGTGTGTGTGTGTGTGTGTGTGTGTGTGTGTGTGTGTGTGTGTGTGTGTGTGTGTGTGTGTGTGTGTGTGTCGTCAACACAGTGGAGGGGGAGGTTTTTTCTTTTTTTTGGCAGAGTGATGTCCTCCTCCTCCTCCCACCCTCACCCCTCTCCCTGTGCTGGCTGTACATAGTGAGCGTGCAGTCTGGCAGGCACGTCTCGACTGAGCTCCCCCGCTGTCGCGGGCCGTTGAACACGCGCCGCACACAAACACCGTAACAGACACGCAGGAGAGTGTGAGTGACAACGTAGAAGCGCATCCGTGCCTCCGTTCTCACCTCCGTATCGACCGTCCGACGAGTGCACCGCGGCACGTAGAGAGACAGAGAGAGATGAGGCGGGCGACGTCGTGCGTTGTAGACGGCGTGTCCCTCTCCGTCGGTGTGGCGACGGTCTCTCTTCTCTCTTCCTCTCTCTCTCTCGCACCCCCGACTCGGTGCCGCACTGCTTCTCCTCTCCTCTCTTGTCCTCTCTTGTCCTTCCCTCCTTCAACATGGTCGTCCACCGGTACGACGCCGTCCACGATACGCGTCCTTCCCACGCACTGGGGTGGGGTGGTGGGGGAAGCGCAGGAGTGCATCACTGCAGCAGCATCACAGCAGCCGCAGCAGCAGCACTGCCCCCCCAACGTCCACTACTTCTTCTCCTTCGTCCTTTGCAAAATGTGCTGCGCCGGCCGATGGGCGGCGGGTGGTGAGACCGGCAGGACGGTGCGGCGCGCCCTCTGCCTCGTCCTGCTGCTCGTGCTGAGCACGTGCATTTGTGTGCCTGCGACGGCGAGCGCCACAGCTGCGACAGCGCTCTCGTCGCACGTGTTGAACTTGACCTTGTCGGGGGCCGGCACGGGGTCGAACTGGCCCGCCACCTCCGCGGAGCTGAGCGCCGTCACAAGCGCTGTCAACACCACGGTCTGCGGCGCCGTACCCGCCGGAGTGGACTACTGCAACGCGTTCCTCATGCGCGCCTCTGCGGCCACACTCGGTCTGCAGCTGGGCGTGAACACGCTGAACACCTCCACCGGCAACGCCACCTACTACCTGCTGTCGCAGTGGGTGGACAGTAACAGCACGGCCGTCGCCCCGATGCTCGCGAGCCTGTCCGCCGCGTGCGCCACGGTGC
Organism: Novymonas esmeraldas; assembly: GCA_019188245.1. NCBI lineage: Eukaryota > Euglenozoa > Kinetoplastea > Trypanosomatida > Trypanosomatidae > Novymonas > Novymonas esmeraldas. Next base: position 98,162 of record JAECZO010000077.1, read on the forward strand.
TCGGCACCACGCTCACCCCCCTGACCTTCACCGGGGGGGTGTACACCGTCCCGTGTCGTGGGGCGCTGACCTACTCCTATCTCCCCCGCTGCGCCGCCGCGGAGGTGCCCGCCACGACAGCGTACATCCTCGCCCCCTCGTCCGATGTGCGGCCGTACTTCTCCACCATCCTCTGCGGCGCCGCGGCGTCGGCGGCGTGTAGCAGCGCCATCGTGGTGCAGGCGCCGTCGGGGTCGTCGCCGTACACGGTGGTGACGATCACGGGGCTGTCCAAGGCGCTGGAGGCGGTGCTCGCCTACGTCGCGGACGTGCGGGCCGGCTTTGTTGGCGCGGCGCAGGCGATCGGCCCGAGCGTCGGGAGCGCCACGGCGGGGGTGACGGCGCAGGAGGTGCAGCTGCGATACGGCGGCATGCGCGCCGTGCTCTTCTCCAAGCAGGAGAACAACCGGACGTACTCGCCCACGACGCGTGTCACGCTCGAGTGCCAGGCGAGCGCCGGCTACTGGGCCTTCGCCCTCATCGCCATCCTCCCCCTCGGCGCCATCCTCCTCCGCTACGTCTGGCACCGCGGCCGCCACCGGGCGAAGAAGCAGGCGCGCCGCCGCATCGTCGAGGACGAGACGCGCATCATGCAGGGCTACGCCAACGCCGCCGATGCACGCGGCGTGAGCACCGCACCACCACCGCCGGGCGTCGACACATCCGCCACGGGGCTGAGCAACGCGGCCCCGCAGTGGGTGATGGACGAGAACGGCAACTACTACGACGCGAACACCGCCGCGGCGCCGGCGGACGCAGGCGCCACCCAGACCTACGTGGACCCCAACACCGGCGAGACGTACCAGTACACTGTCGAGGACCCCAACACCACCGTCGCCACGGCTGACGCGCGCGCGTCGCAGCGGCAGCCTCGCAGTGCCACCGCCGGAGACTCGGCGGCGGCGCTGCAGACCTACGTGGACCCCAACACCGGCGAGACGTACCAGTACGTCGCTGCCGATGCAGCGGCCGCGGAGTCGGGGGCGGAGCAGGCGGTGGACGAGCAGGACGCAGGGGACGCAGCCGCCGACGGCTACCAGACCTACGTGGACCCTGAAACAGGGGAGACGTACCAGTACACGACCGCACAGGACGCGGGGGACGCGACCGCGGCCGCTGACGGCTATCAGACCTATGTAGACCCTGAAACAGGGGAGACGTACCAGTACACCACCGCCGACGGCGGTGCAGAGGCGGCGCAGGAGGACGACGCAGCCGCTGACGGCGGCGTCTACGTGGACCCCAACACGGGAGAGACGTACCAGTACGAAGCACCGCAGTAGACGACGGTTTGTGTCTGCATTTGTGTGTGTGTGCATTTGTGTGTGTGTGTGTCGCGCCGCCCATCACGCCGCAGCGTTAGAATGTTCTCCATCGCGTGTGTGTATTTGTGTACGTCTGTGTTTTCAGTTGTTGTTGTTGTTGTTTTTCTTTTTTCGGATACCACACCACATTGACCTCGTTGCACCCGCCCAACAACACCGTACAGTACACACTCTCTCACACACACACGTCCCGTGGCACCACGGGAAACTCTAGACCGCTTTCCTCCTCCTCCTCCTGCGCCGTGCTCCCTGCCGACGGACGACCTCCTGCTGATGATGCCCACGCATGGCGGACGCACGCAGACACACATATGTACACGCAACACTCTCCCCCACGCGCATGCGTGAGTCCGTCGCAGCGCGTGTACCGGACGACGGGGCACCGCTGTCGCGTCGTGGATCAGTGGAGGGACAACCCCGCCCTCCTCCATGCTCGCTGTGGCAAACACGCACGCACAAACACAAACACACACACACACACACATACACACACACGGACAACGCGCGTGTGCACTGGGCCTTGCACAGCGTCCATCTCTCTCTCCCCCTCTATCTCCCTCTCGTGCAGCCGTGTACTCTCCAGTCCCCCACCCAACCCCTCTGCCCTCCCCGCCTACTCTCTCACATTCACTCGCACTTGAACGCCTGCAGCACGTGTCTCTGCTCCTCGTCTCCTTCCATCCGCTCCTAGACAGCAGAACACACCATTGGTGTCGTCGCTTCACAAACAACACAAACAAATACACATCGCTGCCTCCTCCGCTACAATGGACACGGAGCAGCCGAAGAAGGTGCAGCGCACCGAGACGAAGACGAAGGAACTCCTGCGCACCACCGTCGCTGATGGCCCCTTCAGCCTCCTAGACTCCGCCATGAAGGAGAAGAAGCGCGTCTTCATCCAGTGTCGCAACAGCAAGGCGCTGCTGGCCCACGTCATCGCCTTCGACAAGCACTTCAACCTCGTGCTGAAGGGCGTCCAGGAGATCACGGAGACGCACGGCGCTGAGCAGACGCAGCGCACCATCGAGAACCTCTTCCTGCGCGGCGAGTCGGTCATCTTCATCGTGAAGCTCCCCTAGATCTGCGACGTCCGGCCGGAAGAGGGAAACGGCGCACCGACTTCCTCGACACCGCCGCCTACATGCGTTGGCATCAGGCGGCTGCGGCGACAGGTGCCTCTCGCTGTCGCTTACAGTTGTGTGTGTGTGTGTGTGTGTGTGTGTGTGTGTGTTCGTCTGTGAATCTGTGATAGCCGCGCTCCGCCACCTGTCTCACTGCGTGTGGGGCGCGAACGAACTCGCAGATGTGACAGAGGCGAGTGACCGGCGCAGTTGTCCTCGTGCGCCATGGACGTGTGCGATCACAAGGCGATCGTGCCACTCGGCGCCACAGTTGATGGAGCCCACACCAACACACACCCAGCCTTCAAAGAGAGAGAGAATCAATGCAGTGCAGCTGACGTAGTGCTGCAGCGTCAGGAGGGACAGTTAAAAAAAAAAGAAAAGAACACACTACTCTGACGAAGTAGAGAGCAGCAGAGATGGAGCTCCGCAACGCGCACAACTCGCCCTCTCTCCTCACCAACTTCTCTCCAGCCGCGGCTGGCCGATGCCTCAATGCACGACCCACACACCTCTCTTCTTCCCCACCACCACCACCACCACCTCTCCGCTCCCACACACTGATCCTGTCGATTGCACACACGCACATGCAGTGTGTGGGTGGAACGGGTACTCACCGGTTCTCTCCACCCCCCCCGCCTCTTTGCCACCTCCTCTCAGGTCCGTTCTCTATTGCCCATCATCATCATTACCACTCCTCCCTCTCTTTCCCACCATCACGCCGTCCCTCCACCGGATTGCACAAGACGCTTGGCACGCGCCTCTCCCACGCGATGGACCCTGGCGACGCCGCGCCGTCGGCCAACTGCGCCGCGCCGCACAGTGAGGACTACAGTGTCGTGTGGCACGTCGTGGCGCTCGTCGTGGTCCTCGGCTGCTCTCTCGGTGGAATGGCCCTCCCCATCCTCGGCCGGCGCGTGTCGGCGCTGCTGGTGCCGGAGTACGTCTACGCCATGGGCAAGTCCGTCGCCACCGGCGTGGTGCTCGGTGTCGCGCTCATCCACATGCTGCAGCCCGCGAATGAGTCGCTCACGAGTGAGTGTGCCCCGGCCGCCGTCCGCGAAGCCTCCAACACGCTCGCGTACATCATCTGCCTCGCCTCTGTGGCCGCCATGCACTCTCTCGAGGCGTGTCTGCGCATCTTCTTCGACGACGACGGCGCGGCCCTCAACTCCCCCATCATGAGCGAGGAGAGCGAGCACCTGCTCTCCAGCCCCGACACCGCCGGACGCCACTTCCATCGACCCGTGCACGTCTGCAACGACGGGGAGCTGCCCGGTGGTCTGCAGATTCTCTCCGCCGTCCTGCTGGAGTTCGGCGTCTCCCTGCACAGCGTGTTCGTGGGCCTGACCATCGGCGTGTGCCCCGACTCGGAGCTGTACACGCTCATGCTTGCCCTCTCCTTCCATCAGTTCTTCGAGGGCGTCGCACTGGGCTCGCGGCTCGTCGACGCCGCGCTGGCGCCGCGCACGGAGTACGTGTTCGCCGCCGTGTTTGTGCTCTCCGCCCCGTTCGGCGCGGCCGTCGGTATCCTCTGCGTGTTCGAGCACGTGATCAACACCAAGGGCAGCTCGTACCTCCTCACCCAAGGCATCCTGGACGCCGTGTGCGCCGGCATCCTGCTCTACCTCGGCTTCCAGCTGCTCATGACCGACTTCTACGTGGATGTGCGGACGCACATACAACGCGTGCGCGCACCACGGACGTTCCTGCTCGCCATGCTGTTGGCCCTGTGGGGCGGCATAGGCGTCATGGCCGTGATTGGACAGTACCTGTGACGCTGCAGCCGTCCCTCCCCCCTCCCCCTCCCCCGCTCCCAACGACCGGCGGCCAGGAGGAGGAGGAGGAGGAGGCGCGCGGAGGGAGGGAGGGAGAGAGGGAGAGCAGGCAGCAGTCATTGATGTGTGGCGTAGACCAATGGGGCGAGTATGTGAGCGAGGGCAGTGGCAGGCAGGCAGACGTGCACGTGCCGTGACACGACGACTCTGCTCCATCGTCCTCCACCCCCTTCACCTCTCCCTCTCTCCTCCCTCCTCTCCTCCTTCTTGCTCACTCACCCACTCACTCCCTTATCGTCCCTTTTCACCTTCTCCTCCTCCTTCTCTGTCTTCTGGTGGACGTCTGTGCTGTGTGTGTGTGTGTGTGTGTGTGTGTGTGTGTGTGTGTGTGTCTGTGTAGGTGTGTATGTGCGTGTGTGTGTGTGGTTTTTTTTTTTTTTTTCGCGCTTGTGGCCTCCTCAGTTACATCACGGGAGGTCTAAAGCGCTGCAGATGGATTGAGGGTGGAAGTGAGGTGTCGGGTCGAGCCGCCCACATGTGTGTCCGTGTGGTCTCTGTCTCTCACGGCTCGGTCACCCGCTCACTCGCCCATCCACTCTGTGTGTCTGCCTGTCCGCGCGCTCTGACGCTTCATGCGTCGGTGTGCGTCTCGTGTGTGTTGTGCTCTATTCATCCATCCGCTCCTCGCCTTCTCTGGTTTCACGGGCTCTGCCGCCCACTCCTCCTTCTTCCATGTGTGAGTGTGTGTGTATGTGTGTGTGTGTGTGTGTCTGTGTGTGTGTGGGTCTTCACATCATGCAGCTATGCGGGCAGCAGGAGGTGCTCGCCTGTCCAAGGCCTCACAGGTGGTCAAGCAGCTCTGTTCTGCGCGGCGATGGAGTGGATCATGGAGGCCGCAGTGGTGTAGGAGGCACAGACTCGCATGCGTAAAAGAGAAAAAGGAAGTAATGACGTACCTTCAACTCCTCCGCACCGTGATGGAATGCAGCACCAACCGGCCTCTTCGCTCTCCGCTCCTCCCCTTCCCTCCACACACACACACACACACACACACTCACGCACACACGCTCGCACCAACACCTTCACTCACAGCCGCCGACGCGCAGAGAGGACGAACGTCCGTCAGCGGCGAGCGCATTCGTGGGAGGTGGGCGGGACGCGACCGGCCGACGCACGCCGAACTTGTCTGCGCGCCGAACGCCTCGTCCAGACGGTACTGTGCTCCTCTCTCTCTCGCTTCCTCTCTTCCTCCATGTTCTCCCCCGCATCGTCTCACAGCATGGAGGCACCACCACAGCCGGAGCCGCCGTCCGGCGTACGTGCGCGTCATGAGACGGCGCGAGAGTACCGCTGGAAGGGCCACAGCTGGATGTGGGATGTGCGAGACGCCATCGAGAGCCTCAGCATCGCGCAGGTGGTCATGGTCGGCACGCACAACGCCGCCACGTCCGACATCTCATGGAGGTCCCGGTTTGGCCGTGACGCTCCCGGCAGTCTCGGAGGCGGCGGCCCCGTCGCCGCTGTCGCCCGCCTCTTCGCCGGTGGATTCCTTGGGGCGTGGACGCGGTGTCAGCAGATGTCGGTGGAGGCGCAGTTGCGGTACGGCATCCGCTACATCGACCTCCGCATCGCACCGCACCCCACGCGACCTGCAGAGCTCTACACCACCCACGGCCTCCTCTCCGTGCGGCTGGCGGACGTGCTGCAGACGGTGCGGCGCTTCCTTGCCGACGACGCCTCCTCCCACGAGGTCGTCCTTCTCGACTTGCAGCACGTGTTCCTGACGCCGTCAGAGCCGGGCTATGTGGAGCTCTTTCGCCTGCTGGCTGGCATGCAAGACCTGTGCGTGCCGACCGTAGTAGACGCGACGGCGCTGCCGCTGCGCGCGCTGTGGGCGAGCACGGCGCGTGTGTTTGTCTTCCTCGGCTGCGAGTGCGCTGAGGCGTGCACTGGCTTTGTGCACCGCCGCGACGCCTTTCTGCGCTCGCCGTGGAAGAACGAGAGCACGACGCGTGGGCTGCTGAGGGCGCTCGCGGAGGATCCACCCGCAGCGGACGCGCGCGTCTTCGTGACGCAGGCCGTGCTGACCCCCGACAGCAAGACGGTCACGCGTGGTCTGCTCACGTGCGGCATCGAGCCAGGGTCGGTGCGCGCGTTGGCGAAGCGCTGCAACCGGCGCCTCGTCGAGTGGTTCTGGCAACGCAACTCGACCAGCGGCGAGTGCGCCGGAGAGCACAGGAACGTCCTCATGCTCGACTACCCCGAGATGTGCGACATGGAGGTAAGCTGGGACGGCGGCTCGCTGCGCGGCAGCGTGGTGGACGTCTGCGTTTATCTGAACCTTCTGCGAGCGAGTCCGACGTAGCGACCCTCCACCCCCGCTCAGTGGATGTCGCTGACACGTCCACCGACGCGTCCGCGCCACCGCACGAGTGAGGAGGTGGCCGAACAACTCTCTCCTACGTCGTTGCTGGTATGCTGCCGAAGCACACACACACACACACAGACACACACGAGTCACGCCGAATGAGTGCGCACTGCAGGCGCACTGGGGGCTCTACTCTCCGCTCGGTCAAGAGGCATCTTGCCCCTCCACACTCCCCTCCACCCCCAAAAAACACATCCTCTCATGAGTGCCTCCAGTGCCCTCCTGCTTCCTTCACCGAGGCTGCTCCTTCGCATGAGCCAACCCCATCTCCTCGCTCGTGTGTTCATGGCTGCTTGATGTTGGTCATGCACACCCACACACGCGCGAGAGGGATGGTGCGATGCTCGACAACTGCAACTCTCTCTCTCCCTCTCACCTTTCCACACACACACACACGCACACGTGCGCCAGTGAGCATCGTTTCTTTATCTTACCTGCACTCATCGGCTCCACCATCACCACCCGCACACAAACTCTTGCTTCTTCATCACGGGTGAGCTTCCGTCGTGTAGCTACACTGTGCTGCCTCACGCACACACACACACAGAGAGAGAAGCACACATACAGGACAAGCAGCGCCGAACTTCAGTGGTAGAGGTGCGCGGTATCTGCCGAGCCACCGATACACACACACACTTGCACACATTCATTCACTTGGGTAGAGTTGCGCGTGTGCACTGTGTTGCCCATCGTCACCATGTCGGTCGGGACAGCCGCCACGGTGGAGTTCACCGCCTCCAGCCAGCGGGTGAAGATGGTGGACATGCACCCCAAGGAGCCCATCTTCATCTCGGCCCTCTACTCGGGCGGGATCAACCTGCACAACTACCAAACGCAGGCGCTCATCCGCTCCTTCGACACCGGCACCGGCCTCCCCGTCCGCTGCGTCCGCTTCATCCCGCGTCTGCAGAGCTTCGTGTGCGGCTGCGATGACATGAACCTGCGCGTCTTCAACTACAACACGATGGAGCGGACAAAGATCTTCCAGGCGCACGACGACTACATCCGCTGCATCGCGGTGCACGACCAGCTGCCGCTGGTGCTGTCCTGCGCGGACGACATGACGATACGCCAGTGGGACTGGAGCAAGGGGTGGGCGCTGCAGATGACCTACGAGGGCCACCAGCACTTCTGCATGGCCATCGCCTTCAACCCCAAGGACTCCTCCACCTTCGCCTCCGCGTCGATGGACTGCACCGTGAAGGTGTGGCGCATCAACAACCCGATGCCCAACTACCTCCTCGAGGGCCACGAGGACGGCGTGAACTGCGTCGAGTTCTACCCGCGCGGCGACAAGCCCTACCTGCTCAGCGGCTCCGACGACCGGACGGTGCGGCTGTGGGACTACCAGACGAAGGCGTGTCTGCAGGTCTTCTCCTTCCACGAGGACAACGTCGCCAGCGTCCTCTTCCACCCCGACCTGCCCGTCATCTTCTCCATCTCAGAGGCGGACAACATCGCCGCCTTCTCCACCGAGACGTTCCGCCTGCTCTACTCGTGCAACCACGCCGACATGGGCCGCGGGTGGTCGCTGACGGCGAAGCGGCACTCCAACATGCTCATCGCCGGCTTCGACAACGGCGTCCGCGTGTTCAAGGTCGGCGTGGACCGGCCCATCTTCTCCATGGACGCCAGCGGCCGCGTGCTGGTCGCGACCGGCAACGAGATCACGCGCATGGACATCAAGGCGGTCGGGCCCGAGACGCCAGACGGCGAGATCCTGAGCGTCGCGACGAAGGACATGGGCGCGGTGGAGGCGACGGCCCGCGCCATCCTGCACGCCGGCAACGGCCAGTTCATCTGCGTGCTCGGCGACGGCGACTACACGATCATCTCGTCCCTGTCGCTGCGCCCCAAGTCGTACGGGCAGTGCGTGTCCTTTGTGTGGGGGCCGGAGAGCGGCGCCTACGCCGTGCTGGAGGGCTCGACGACGTTGAAGATCTACAAGGGCTTCAAGGAGCGCGCCGCCCTCTCGCTGCCTGGTGTGGCGGACAAGCTCTTCGGCGGCCCCCTCCTGGCGGTGCGCACGAGCAGCAGCGTGCGCTTCTACGACTGGGGGACGCTGGCGCTGATTCGCCAGATCGACGAGACGCCGACGGCGCTGGAGTGGAGCCTGACGGGCGAGCTGGTGGCCCTCGTCACGAGCGGCGGCGTCTTCCTCCTCAAGTTCAACGGCGACGCCGTGGCGCAGTCGCTGGAGCAGAGCACCGCCACCGGCGAGGACGGCCTCGACTTCTCCTTCGACCTCGTGGAGGAGCTGGACGAGAAGGTGCGCGACGTGGCGTGGGTGGGCGACTGCCTCGTGTTCATCAACAGCGTCCACCGCCTCAACTACTACATTGGCGGCGAGGTGAACAACGTGGCGGTGCTGAACCGCAACCAGTACCTCCTCGGCTACCTGCCCAAGGAGAACCGGCTCTTCTGCATCGACAAGGAGAAGAACATCACGAGCTACCTCCTCCACGTGAACATCATCGAGTACATGGCCGCCATCGTCCGCGAGGACTTCGACGCCGCCAACGCCCTCCTGCCCACCATCGACGTGAGCCGCCGGGACAAGCTCTCCCGCTTCGTCGAGTCCCGTGGGCTGCTGGAGATGGCGCTCGACATCGCCACCGACGAGGAGCACCGCTTCGACCTCGCCGTGCAGCTCAAGCGGCTCGCGCTGGCGCACGACATCGCCAAGGTGGCCGGCGCTGCGTCGCACTGGAAGCAGGTGGGCGACATGGCGCTGGAGCAAGGCTTCTTCGACATGGCGATCGAGTCGCTCGAGAAGTGCCACGACTGGAGTGGGCTGCTGCTCCTCTACACGTCCATCAACGACATGCAGGCCATCTCCCGCCTCGGCGACCGCTGCCTGCAGGACGGGCAGGCAAACCTCGCCTTCACGTGCTACCACCTCACCCAGCGCCACTCCGAGTGCGTGGGGCTGCTGCAGAAGACCGGCAAGACAGGCGACGCCGCCTTCTACGCCCGCACCTACTGCCCCGGCCTCGTCGAGGATGCCGTGGCCGCGTGGAGGGTGTCGGTCGCCGCCATCCCGCGCGTCAGCCAGGCGCTCGCCAACCCGGTCGCCTACCCCAACCTCTTCCCCTCCCTCCGCGGCGCCGATCTGTCGCCGCCGGCGGTGACGCCGCCCAAGGTGGAGGCCGCGACGCCAGACGTGGCGGCGGCCGCCACCGGCTCCACCGCTGAGGCACCCGCGCCGCCGCCGACGTTTGCGCCCTCTCTGCCAAGCCGCGACGCTGCCGCAGCGGCCGAGGCCGCGGCGCCGCCGTCCAACCACGACGCCGCCGCCAGCGAGTCGGGCGGTATGGAGGAGCTCGAGGAGGTCGAGGAGGTCGAGGAGGTCGAGGAGGCGTGGGGAGCGTAGCGCTGTGAGCCACCATGTCTGTGTGTGTGTGTATGAGGATGTGCGCTGGTGTGCGTCCCCACTCTCTCTCCACACACACACCGCCCCCCGCCCCCTTCCCCTTCCCGGTCGTCGTGGTCTTCGTCGTTGGTGGTGCTCTGCGTTCATCTCATTGTGGTAGTTGAAGCCGGCGGTGTGCCGTCTGTGTCCTGTCTGTGTCCTGTCCATCAGTGTGTGTTTGTGTTTTTTTTGTTTTTTGTTTTGTTTTCGTGTCGTCGCGTTTTGTATCGCACGTGTGCACTCACTCCTCCCCTCTCCGCCGCACCTGGACGCGGACCTGAGAGGAGGAGAGGGGAGGGGAGGGGAGGCAGTGGTGGGGCGGAGGCGGCGTAGAAGATGGGCTCCCGTGTCTGTGTCGCTCTCTCACACCGGTGCGTCGTGGTGGCGTGTCAGACGCTGCCGAGTCGCCCCACACACACACACACTCGCACCACTGTTGGAGGCTGATGTAGCCGTGAGGGACCACCACAATGAACCAATGCGAAACACACACACACACACACACACACACATGTTTGAAAGAAGAAGAACAAAATGGAGGCGCCTCGCGCGACGGCACCACGTGTGTGTGTGTGAGAAAGAGAGGACGTGCCATCACTCCTCTGTGGTGCATGTAGCGCATGTACGCATCCCAACTCCTGATGGCACTCCTGCACCACTCCTCTGCTCTCCCCCTCTTGCCGCTCCCTTGATGTGTGTGTGTGTGTGTGTGTGTGCAGAGTGCGCGGTGCTGTCACGAGATCGCCGCTCCTCCGCCTGCTCACTTGTGTGGCGCTCTCTCTTTCTCTCTCTCTCAGTGTGTGCTGGAGCGCCACTGCGCGGCAGCAGCGGAATGCACCAGCTTCGCCGCCTCGTGTGCGTGCCATCACGCGCACTGCGGCACTGGTGTCTGCAGCCCACGTCGCAGGCGGCACTCCTCCACGTCGCGGCCGCCGCAACGAAGTGGAAGTGCGAATGCGGGTTGCAGAACTTTGACTTCCACCGCACATGCTACAGCTGCAACAAGGTGCGACCAGATCACCTGGCCTCGACGGTTGCCTCGCCCCTCTCGCTGCTGGACGAGGTGGAGCCGGAGCTCGCCGATGGCCGTGCCGCACGCCCTGTCGAGGGGGTGTGGATGTGCCCCGCCTGCTACACCTTCAACGGCGCCACGCGGACGGCGTGCACGCACTGCCAGCAGACGCGGCCGCTCTCGAAGACTCCCGGTGCATCGGCGGCGCGTGACGACCGCAGAGGGGCACAATGGAGCGTGTCCGCCGCGGCGACCGCGCCCCCCTCTTTCCCTCCTTCGCTGGCGGCATCGCGCGCTCGCGGCGACGACCCCGCTCCGCCGAAGCCCTTTCGAAAGGGCGACTGGCACTGCAAGTGCGGCGCGCACAACTTCGCACGCAACACACAGTGCCGCGCGTGCGGCGCGCCCAGCGCATCATCAAAGGCGTCGGAGACGCACCGTCCCGGTGACTGGACGTGCCTCGCGTGCAATATGCACAACTTCGCGTGGCGCACGGCCTGCAAGTCGTGCAGCGCAGCGAAGCCGACGGTGGGCAAGGCGACCAGTACCGTCTCCGCGTCGACCACGGAGACGGCGGCTGAGTGGGTTTGTGGGGTGTGTCACTCCCTCAACTCTGGCGGCTCTGCGCAGAGCTGTGTCATCTGCGGCGCTCCCGCGACAGCGTGACCGTGCGTGCGGCATGGACGCATCCACAGCGCCCACCTGTCCTCGGACATGAACGCTCGCCATCGAGGCGTTAAACAGACACGGTGCTTCTCCTCACACAATACACACACAGAACACACATACAATACACACAGGGGGGGGGAGCGGAGCGAGCGACATGCGCCTCCCTCCCTCTCTTCCCCCTCTCTTCCTTCCTTGTCACCATCTCCTGCACTGACCTTCCTCTCCTCCTCTCCTCCTCTCCTCCTCCCTTCCCTCCTCCACCCGCACACTGCGTCTCCGCTGCTCAGCCACAGAGAGAGTTCCACTCGCCCAATCTCCTTTTAGCGTCCACCACCACCACCACCACCACCACCCCGCCGCCCTCCTCCTCATCCCCGCTCGTAGCGGCTGCCGTACACCGGCACCGTTGCGGCAAGTGCGCCGTCTCGTGACGTCCCTGTAATCAGTGCCACTCCGTTCCTCTCTTCCTCCTCTCTTTCCTCTCGATCGACGGCACACGCCAGCCAGCCAGCCATGAGCGTCTCCAGCACGATGCAGTTCGACGCGTTCCACGTCGAGACGTGGTCCCGCTTCGTCGAGCAAGATGATCCGCGCATGATCTCGTACGAGCTACGCGCTGAGCTTGAGGCTGCCTATGATGTGCACGCCTACTCGGCGAGGTGCCGGCAAGCCGTGTTGAAGTCGCTGCTGTTGTGGGCCGGCCTCGCACGTGCACAGCGCCACGCCGTTCAGTGGAACGCCGAGGACAACGTCAGCCTCGGCCAAGGACTGGTGCAGCACCTTCTCGACCTCACGGCCGAGACACAGGGCATCAACACGGATGAGATCTACGCCGCGCTGCGTGCAGAGCAGCATCCCTTCCTCAAGAAGATGCACGAGGCGATGCGGGCACGTGGGGGGAGCGCGCCGACAGTGCGCGAGCACGACAGAGGCAGCAACTGCATCGAGGCACGGCACCACGCCACACGCCCTCTCAGCCCCACCCCGCGGCGCGAACCCACGACACTGACGCCGCTGCGCCCGCCAACGGTGCTGGAAGAGCCCCCGCTGCTGGAGAAGTCCGTGTCGGTCGCACCGGTACCGCCTCTGCAGCCAACGGAGGTGGTGGCGGTGGCGGCCCTCGAGCTGCCACCCGTTCGGCCGCAACGCGAGCCGGTCCCCTGCCACTCTGTCGAGAGCCCCGTGGCCCCGACCGCGACCACCACCAGTGACAAGGGCACGGCGCCGCCGACGGCCCTGCCACCCGCCCCCGTCGCCATCAGCGCCACGCCCCTGCCGCCCACGAACGGGAACCATGTGTCCGACCCGAAGCCGCCGCAGCAGCAGCAGCAGACGAACGGCGCGCCCGCCAGACCAGTCGCAGCGGGGCCGCCTGCCGCTCCCCGCGTCGCGCCGCTGAAGCCCGAGGCCGTCGAGCGGGTGCGCCCCCGCGACTCGGTGGCACCGCCGCCTGCGAAGCCGTCGTGGGTGCACCCGGCGCAGGCGGCGAGTTGGGCGGCAGCGCCAGCGAAGACGACACTCGCGAAGGCCCCCGCAAAGCACACGTATGGCGCCGACCCCGCCGCCGCCGCGCCACCGCCGCCGCCGCCGCCGTCCTACAGCGCCGCCACATCGACCCGCGCACCGCCGCGGCTCGACCCGCCCGCACCCGCGTCGATGGCGAAGCCAGGAGCAGCAGCAGCAGCAGCGCCGCCTCCTCCTCCTCCTGCGCCAGCGTCGGCCGGGCTCCTCACCAAGAGGACCGCCGGCGTCTACACCGACTCAGAGGACACCGCGTCCGTTCGCTCGGAGGCTGACAAGCCCGACACGGCCACCGCCGCCACCGCCGCCGTGGAGCCGAAGGAGGCGGCCGGGGCGGGGGCGCACCGCTCGGTGACGGAGGCGCTGAGCGAGTTCGCCGACGGTGGGAAGGAGGACTTGGTGCAGGCGTTCTGCAACGACCTCCCCGCAGACCCCAACGGGGTGCCGGCGTGGTTCCAGCGCCGATTGGCGGTCTCCCAGGAGGACCGGCAAGTCCCGCTGCTCGCCTCCCCCGCCTCGACCATGTCGCTCGACGAGGTGAAGCGGCGCATGGAGCCGAAGGTGGCGAAGCGGCTGGAGCAGCTCTTTCAGCACCTCTACGTCAAGGCGACCGCCACCCTGCCCCCCACCAACGAAGCAGCAGCGCTGCTGTCCGCCGAGGACGTGAAGGCGCTCGCGGCGGCGGAGCTCATCCGGGCCTGCAAACCTGCGTCGGACCCCGATACCGTGCTGGCCTTCACTGCTGTGGAGAACGGCCCGGCAGAGACGCTGCGGCGGCGCTTCCATGCGTGGCCGCGGGGCAGCAACGAGAACGCGATCAACAGCGGGTACGAGCCGCACGTGCCGCTGCACCACATCTCCACCTACCTGCCCGCCGTCAACGCACCGTTCGGGTGTGTGGAAACCTTCGAGACCATCTTCGACCAGCTGCTGCTGCCGAAGGACCTGCAGGAGCGCTTCGTCTTCACAGACGCTCGTGGGCAGAAGTGGTGCACGACGCGTTTGCCTCTCGGACACACCGTATCGATGGAGATCATCCAGATCTGCATCTCCACGCTGTGCGGCCACCCGTCCTACACCCTCCCGCAGTACGCGGTGCCGAACACCGTCCGGGTGGACGTGTGGGTGCACACGGCCCGCTTCTACGGTCCCGAGAAGGACGTCACCGCCGCGCGCGAGCGGATGCGGGCCGCGTGCGAGGCCTGCGGCGTCACCCCAACCAAGGCGCCGGGCGGCGGCTCGTCGACGAGCTGCTGCTACGACTTCCTTGGGGTGCACTTCGACCACGCCGCGAAGGAGGTGTCCGTCGCGGCGGAGCTGGTGGCCCGCACCGAGAAGGCGCGCCACAACATCTCCACCCGGGATCTGGAGCGCCAGTACACGCAGATGCTCTTCTGCTCCTCCATCCAGGGCGTGGCGGCGTCCGCGTACTACAGCGTGCTGAGAGAGGTGTGCACGCGACTCGCCGCCCTGCAGTCCAAGCCGAAGCTGCTGCACTCCCCGACGCGGCTGCCGCAGGAGGCGATGACGCAGATGCAGAAGTGGTACGCGGCGATCGTCCGGAACCGGCCGCGGAATGTGGAGACGCCGACGCTGGCGTCGATGACGCTGTTTGTGGAGCTGGAGGAGGAGAGCTGGAAGGCGGTGCTGGTGGGGGAGGACACACAAGAGACGTGGAACGCGGAGGGGTCGCTGGACGACATGCTCGGCACACGGGTCGCCTCGGCATCCATCACGCGTGCCGTGGAGTGCTTCCAGCCCTGCATCGACAAGGGCGCGCACGTGAGCATCAAGATCATCGGCGGCGGCGCCATGGGGCGCAACGAGAAGCCCATCTACCGGAACGAACCCGAGGAGGGCATCTCCGAGTGCATCCGGACACACCTCGTCACGCGCAGCTTCTCCTTCGAGGTGGCCTACCTTAACGTGCCGCCGACGCCGCACAAGGCCGCCTTCCGGGACTCGTACCGCTAAGGTGCCGCATCTGCCGACGCAGACGGGACGACCAAGTCCCACGCTACGTCGGCACCGCACCCGTGTGTGTGTGTGTGTGTGTGTGGGTGGGTGCGCTTTCTTCGTAACTCAGAGGAGCTATCGACGTGCACTGCGATGGAGGCGATGGCTGTACACACACACACACACCACCACCACCACCACCACCACCATCAAACACTGCTCCTGTCTCTAGTGTCTCCTCGCATCGTCTCAATCTCCTCCATCTCCACAGCCACGCTCTCCCCACCCCCACACCCCCGCGTCACTTTGCTCCTCATTGTGGCATTTTTTTTTTTTTTGGTCTTGTTTTTCAGTGGTGCCACGTGTGAGACCGTACCCTTAACGTCCGCTTGTGTGTTTGTGTGTGTGTGTATGTGCGTGTGTGTGTGTGTGTGTGTGTGTGCGTGGTGGAGGTGGAGGTGGAGGAGCACACTCGACAGGTAGTCCGTTCTGGGACATGTGTCTCGTGTGATTTGCTAACAAATGTGCTTCCCACTCCTGTCCTTATTTGTTTTTTGGTGTCTGTGTGTATGCGTGTGTGTGTGTGTTTTTTTTTTTTTTTTACTGTCTGGCCTACGTCATCTCCGCCCATCAGTAGCGTACACTACGTGTAGGAGTAGCAGTGCCCCACAGGTAACAACCCCCATTCCCTCTCTATCTCTCTGCCCGCCTGCCAGCTGGCTCCCCCCTCGTTGCGCTCTCTCTTGCGCTGCCTCACCCTTCCCCCCATCCTTCTCTCTCGTCTTCCTCACACACACACACACACACACGTGTATGTACATTTGGATATGGTGCATGTCCCCCTCGGTGCTGCAGTCTGCAACGGCGCGGCGATGTTCCCCTTCGGCTACGCCATCGCCGAGTCGAGGCGAGCGGCTCTCGAGGAGGCGTACAAGGCGAAGAAGGAGTACCTCAGCACGCGCGTCGCCGCCCTCTACGCGGCAACGAACCCGGCGTCGCTCTGGAACGCCATTGTGAAGCACCGCCACGTCAGCGAGGCGGACGGCGACGCGGCGGTGGACACGTACGACGATCTGGTGCTCACCTACGAGGGATATCGCAACATGGTGTACGACGTGCTCTTCCACGTCACCGCCGACGAGGACGCGGCCGCCGACGCGCAGGCGCAGGCGTGGCGGCGCAGCGTCTACTTCCACCACCCGTTCCTCTCGCCAGCGACGTTTCTCGCGTTTGCGCGGTCGTCGCACGGCGCCGTCGCGGCCGTCCCGCTCTACGCCTTCGCCGCCAAGCGCCTCCTCCTCTTCCGCATCCGCGTTGAGCTCGAGCTGGACGCGTCGGCGCCGCCGCCCATCTTCATAGACCGCGCACAGCGCGCCGCCGGCGGCCGGCTTCCGTGCCCGCCGAGCGCGTCGTCGCCGCTGTCGAATGCGCTGACGCAGGAGGACATCGAGGTGTTCATCTCCGACCTCATCCCGAACCTGCGCCTCGTGCGCGACATGCCGCCGTGGATGTTGCCCTACTACCTGTGCCACGCGTCTCGCAAGTTCATGTTCATGTGCGACACGCGCGGTGTCGGCGCCATTCCCATCGACGCCTTCATGAAGAACGAGGTCTTCTCGGAGCTACTGCGCATGTTCGAGAGCGACGCGCAGGACGCCATCATCACGTTTCCTGAAGGCTGCGTGGTGGAGGTGCCGGCCACGTTCGCCTCGCCGTCCGCGGACGCGGATGACACTGTCCCGGCGCTGGTGGTTTCCTACGAGGGCGACGGCAACGGTCTCTCGGACGTCTACCAGATGCAGCTGCTCGACGGTGGGGTGCGGGTGCAGGTGGCGCGCGAGCAGCTCTACTGGAGCACTGCGTCGATGGACTACGTGGCTGCGGAGCTGCTGAGCATGGACAACTGGTTCTCCCTGGCGCTCATGAGCCGCATCTACGAGCACTTCACCGCCCTCGACGTGGACGGCGACGGCGTTCTCACCCGCGAGGAGCTCTCGCACTACAGCAACGACAGCTTCACACAGCTCTCCATCCAGCGCGTCTTCGAGTGCCACGTCAACCACAGCGGCACACGGCACATCATGGACTACAAGACGTACCTCAACTTCGTCATCGCCACCGAGCACGCGGCGACGCGGCCGGCGATGCGGTACATCTGGGCGCTGCTCGACCTGGACGGCACGCGGACGCACATCAAGATCGCCGCCCTCCACTGCTTCTGCAAGGAGATCGCCTGTGACCTCCTCGCCAACGGCCTCATGGTGGACATCTCCGCCACGTCGATCCTGTCTGAGATCGTGGACATGATCAACCCCGCGTGGCACGAGTGGGTCACGTTCGAGGACATCGAGAGGTCCGGGCAGCAGGCTACCGTCCTCCCCGTGCTGCTGAGCTACCGCAACTTCTACGCCTACGACTGTCGCGAGCAGACCGCCGCCTCGGCAAACGACGAGTACGCCGACATTTCTGAGCGATAGATTGTAGACGCACCGCACACACGCGTGCGCGCCAACGGGTGCGAGGGAGAGAGAGAGATAGAGAGAGAGGGAGGAGGGAGGACGGTGGTGCAGCGTGTGGGCAGGGGAGGCGTGGCCGGGGGCTGCGCGACGAGTGCCTCGCCTCGTGGCGGCATCGGAGCCAGGACGACCTCGTCCCTCTACCCGCACCGCACCGTGGCGTGCTGTATCGTATCCGTCTGCCTGTCTGTGTTGTCGGTGCAGTGAGCGCTGTGCCCCACGAGTGCAAGAGGGCACGTGACCCACCACTTCCCACCCCTCCACTTCCCTCTCCATTCGACAGACCACCGGGTACGCCACGCGCCTGCATGCACTCCACCCAGTCACGTACACACAGACAGACACACACGCGCGTGCGCCTGCACCTCTGCGAAAGTGCGATTGTGGAATGTTCGCACCGAGTCTCCCTTCGCAGTGTGTGTGTGTGTGCGGGGAGGGCCATGATGTCTTGAGCCACTCTCCTACCTCTCTCCCTCTCTCTCTCCCTCTTCCTCTCTGCCGTTGGTAAACTGAACACACACACACACACACACACACAACACACACTTCCCTTTGTAACTGGAAACAGGTTTGAAGAGAGAGAGAGTGACACAAGATGGTCAACTACCCCAAGAAGAAGGTGATGCACTGCGACGACGAGCGGTGCAAGGCGCACAAGTCGTTCAAGGTGGTGCAGTACAAGGCCGGCAAGGCCCGCCTCTTCGCTCGCGGCCGTCGTCGTTACGACCGCAAGCAGTCGGGTTACGGTGGTCAGACCAAGCCCGTCTTCCACAAGAAGGCGAAGACGACGAAGAAGATCGTGCTGAAGCTCCAGTGCTCGTGCTGCAAGTGCATCCGCCAGGTCGTCCTCAAGCGCACGAAGCACTTTGAGCTGAACGACAAGAAGAAGACCGGCAACAAGGACCCCACCTGGTAAGGCCCCATGCGAGACGGACGGGAGAAGGGCGCGAGGGGGGAGGAGGAGGCGGAGAGCGGTCGCCCACACTCCTCCTCCTCCCACCTCCCCACCGCCCCCACCCCGACACGCCACCACTTGTGATGCGGCTGCACCGCGTCACGTCACTTCACCACTCGCGTGTGTGTGTTGTTTTTTTTTTCGTTTTCGTTTCTGATTTGCGTGTGAAGACACACACACGGCACTCTACACGCCGCCCCCCCCAACACTGAAGATGACAGAGACACGAGTACGACTGTGGTGGTAAGGAGAAGAAGGGGGGGAAGCAAGAGAGCTAGCGGCGGACTGGGATGCAGGCAGCAGCGGGGCAGAGGCCGCCTCTGCCCCCCTCTCCCGCTCTGTCGCCCTCACAACACGCGTCCCCCCCCCCGCCCCCCTTCGCTCCCGTTGCCCTCACCCGCGCACATTAGCACGGGGAGGAGAGACGCAGCCCTCGACACCGTGTCACCCGGCACAGTGCGGCGCTACTGTCGCGGTCTCACTGCACCCCTCTCCGCCATCGCCTCCACTCTGCACCTCCACTACGTGGGCCCCTCTCGCTCTCTCCACACACACACACACACACACACACACAATCGGCGCCGCACTAGCCTGCCACTCGCTTCCCCCCCCCATCCTCCCGCTCTCCTCACGTGTCCGCCGCACTCGTCTCGCTCCACCCGCACCTCCTCCTTCGCCCCATCCGCCCCGCCCTCCCACACACCGACGATGTTCCGCTTCACTCTGCGCGCCCTCGCCCGCAAGGCACCGGCCAAGGCGGGAAGCAAGTCCGCGGCCGCCGCCGCCCCGGCCCCCGCCGCCTCGCACGCGTCGCAGGCGGCCCCCGCGACCGGCGCGGCCGTCCCGCCGATTCCGGGCGTCCGCAGCATCCGCGCCTTCCGCTCGCAGAAGACGGCCGCGTCGCAGCCGCAGTCGGTCGCCGTCGCCTCCGGCAAGAAGGCGCCGAAGCGCGCCAAGACGCCGGCCCCGGTCGCCGCCGCGAAGTCCGCCGCGGCGAAGGTCGCTGCTGCGCCGAAGAAGGCCGCCGCGAAGGCGCGCGCCGTCAAGGCCGCGAAGGCGCCGCATCCGAAGAAGGGTGCCGCGCCGAAGAGCGCCGCCAAGAAGATCGCCAAGAAGGCGAAGGCCGCCAAGTCGAGCAAGTAGGCCCACGCACCACCACCCGCCAGCCTTCTTGTGCGACGCGAGCGACTGCCACACCCAAGCAGGGGAGGCGGGGACGAGGGGAAGCGGGGAGGGCCACGGCCGTGACGGCGACAAGGGCAGCGGGGCCACTGCCGGCCTGTCTCTCCCACCTCGCGCTCTCGCTCGCTAGCGCCGCTCCGCTCGCCCCGTCCACCTCCGCTGCCCGCCAGCTGCATAGAGTATCTCCGTCTTGTAGTTGTTAGTGTGTGTTTTGTGTTTCTGTTGGTCTGTCGCACTTCTTTTTTTTTTTGCTTTTTTTTTGTTTTTGTTTGTGTTCTGTTTTCCCTCTAACGTATCTTCGCTCGGCGAACTCGTCCCGCGCCGATTCAGCACACCTGCAACACCTCCGTTCAGCGTCGTCTACGCGCGTGTGTGTGTGGATGTCCCTGCACCTCCGTGGATAGACTGGTGGGAGGGGAGGGAGGGAGGAGGGGCAACGGTGGGGGACACAGCTTTTGGGAGAGGAGGAGGAGGAGGAGAGGACAGCACCGGCACGGGTTGCACCGACTGCCCCCTCTCTCCCTCTCTCCCTCTCTCTTCTTCCCTCGCTTGCTCTTTCTTTTTTTGTTTTCTCCCACTGCCGTCGTGAGTCGCGTCCGCGCACACTCATCGCGCACATCCGCGTGTGTCGTCGTGTCTGTGTGCGTGTTTGTGTCTCCGTGTGTCTGTCTGTGTGTGTCTGTGTCTGTGAGTGTGTGTGTGCGGTGACGAACCAGGTTGGCGTGAAACGCGGCGGAGAGCATAGAAGTGATAAGGACGAGAAAAAAAAAAAGGTAGGCCGAAAACACACCGACGTCTACGTGGTGCGCCTTCCATCTCTCCCCCCGCCCCGTCAGCCAGGAGCGCATGGCGACGGCAGATGCATCCCCGACCCGCACACACACACACGTGCACATGTGGACACGAATCTGTGTTTGTGCGTCTGTGTGTGTTTGCATTTCTATGTGTCTTTGTGTGGGCACCTGTTGCTGGTGCTCCGCATCGTCGACGCTATTCTACGCCAGCGAGCAAAGAGGTGTCTCGCTTCACTCTCCTACTCCCTCTGCCACCGTCACGCCGTCTTGACATACCTACACACACACAAACAAACACACATGCACGTGTACTGCTGCAGAAGTGGTGCCCGTCCCTCCCCCCCCCCTCCCTCTTCCTCTCTCTCCGCCATCTCTCCCGTGCTCATTCGCTGGCCCTCGACTGCGCACTCGTGAGTCACCTGTGCGTGCGCGTCTTGACGGAGCGGCGTGGGCGATGTTACGTACCATTTTCCTGCTCGGTGGCCGCGTGCGGCGGCCTCCGCCGACCCGCTCACGTGCCACCGCCAGCGCCAAGGCAGCGGCGGAGCGGTTGAAGCGGGAGAAGTGGGAGGTCGCGGCGGAGCGGCAGTTCATGCGGCTCATCCACTCCGCGCGCATCCGCCGGCAGCGCCTGATCGGCAACGCGATACGGCAGGCCGTGGCGACCAAAGTGACGGATGCACAGGCGAGGGCGACGGCGAGGGTGAAGAGCAACAACCAACAGTACGCAAAGAACCGCCAGTTGGCGGTGGCGGAACTCGCGGCCGTGGAGCGGGAGAGGAAGCAGCTCGCCGCCGCAGCAGCGCAGGCGTCTCAGCCCAAGCGGAGCAAGCTCGGGGCACTGCAGGAAAAGCGTGCGGTGGCGCGGGCGACGGCGGAGGAGCGTGCCGCGAGACGGACAGAGGCGCAACGTTTGGCGGAGGAGCGGTTCTTCTCCGAACTGCAGCGGCGCCAGGCGCGGCGTGACGCGCAGGTCGAGGCGTACTTGGAGAAGACCAAGAAGACGCAGGCACGTGCACGCGCAGACAAGGACGTGCCCCACACAGGAAAGCGCGATTCGAAGGAGGTCGACGACTCCGAGGCGGAGGAGAAGTTTGCCCAGCTCATCCGTCAGAAGGAGGAGGAGCGGGCGGCGCGCATCCAGGAGCTCGCGGAGAAGCGCACCAGAGCCGGTGCCGCTGCTGCGACCGCCGCCGCCGCTGAGAAGAAGAAGGCGAAGGCACCCACCGCCCCGACGGAGGCGGTGGTGGAGACGCCCACTACAGAAGTGCAGCAGCACCAAACGGAGCGCGACGCGCGGATCGCCGCGGCCGTGGCGCAGCAGATGAGCCTGTTGTTCGGCGACGGCGAGCCGAGCACCACCACCCCCACCGCCGCTGCCCCCGCCGCCGCCGCCTCCCCAGCCTCCTCCGCCCGCAAGTCGAAGCGCAAGACGAAGGCCTATGCCGCTCATCTCGTGGAGGAGCCCGCCGCAGTGGCCGTGCAGGAGCCGCAGGACACTGCGCCGGCCGAGTCGCCTGAGGCGGCGGACACGGTGCGAGAGGTGGAGGAGGAGACGACGGTGACGACCGTCATAGAGGCTCAGCACGAGCGCCACGTCACTGTGGAGGCGCCTGAAGCGGCGTCTTCTGCGGTGGAGGAGGAGGAGGAGGCGCAGAGCGCGCTCACGGCAGCGTCGGCGGCGGAGCTGGTGACCCCCGTGGAGCCGGTGGCCACCACACCAGCGCCGACAGCGGCACCACTGCCCGCGACCGCACCAACTCAGACGCCGGCGCCTGCATTCATACAGCCACCCGCAGCAGCACGCCCACCCACGCCCACGCCCACGCCCGCTTCGCTGCGTAGCGACGCTGCTGCCGACGCGGAGGAGCTGAAGAGAGCGCACGAGGAGTACGTGGCCGAGCTAGAGAAGGCGAAGCAGCGCGCCACAGCCCCGCTGACGAACCGCGTGCGACCGGCACCGCGCGCGGAGGCCCCGCCGCGGACGTGGGTGGTGGCGGAGAACTCGACGGGGCTCTTCCGTCTCTAGAACGCCGGACGCCGCGGCGCGCGTGTGGCGTGCGGACGGTCGCGGACGACCGCCGTGCCGGTGTACCATTTGTGTGTTTCATAGAGTACAAGCGAGAATCCTCATCGTTGCCGGCGGCAGCAGGGTGCGTCTCCCTGCCCGTGTCTCCCCTGTTTGTGTGAGTGTGTGCGTGTGTTTGTGTCGAGGCTGTGTGGTTGTGCGGTGAATGCTGGACCCCTCACGCTCATCGATAGACTCCCGGCGCGGCCCTCACGCTTTCCCCCTCTCCCATCCTGTCTCGTGGCGTCTGTCGGTCCATCTGTCTGTGTGGCGGGGGGAGGGGGCGCGTGGTGACACGGTGCTGTGCTCCACGTTCCCAAGGGGGTGGTGGAGTGGAGTGGGGTCTACCCTCACCGTTTTTTGTGTGTTTCGTGTTTCTCTTGGTGTTCTTCCCCTCTGTTGCTCCTCCCCTCTCTCCCCCATGCTGGGCCGTGCCGCTCATACACACACACACACACGGTGTGTGCACATCGACCATCTCTTGTTCTCTCTCTCTCTCATAGAAGGCCAAACACACACAAACACACAACAGACCACCGTTCAGGCGCGTGAAGCGGGGGACACTGCTCCCGCATCACTTCCTCGCCCTCCCCCCCCCAAAAAAAAAAGACACACACACGCACACACACATGCATGTCCTCCACCCGGAGTTGTGTGTGCGTCCAGTGTGCAAATTCACGCGGCGACACCGCGCCGCGTGGATCGATGTGCCTGTGCGCCGCCCCCTCTCTCTCTCCTCACTACTCTCCTCCTGCTCCTCCTCCTCCTGCTTCAGGTCACTGTGCCGCCTGCGCCACACCCACCGGCGCGGACGGCGACGATGGGCCTCTCGCGGCCGGCGCCGTGGTGCACCATCCCACTCGTCGCGGTCATTGCAGTGGCCGTGGCGACAGTGACGGTCAGCCGCAGCAACCGTCGCGAGCTGCGCCGCCGTGCCAGAACTCGGGCCGCACAGGATGCCGCGTCCTTCCTCTCCGCGGTGGGCCGGCTGGACAGCAGCGCGGACGACAAGGACAGCGTCGTCATCGAACTCAACTCGCCACCCCGCCGCATCGCCGTTGCCCCGGCGCGACTGCGCAGCGTTGGCAGGAGTCTGCCGCGGCTCCTCAACGTCTACGCCGTCGCGTGTCGCTGCGACGGCGTGCTGGACGAGACGAGGGCAGATGTGTGGAACTGTATGTGCGCCATCGTAGAGGCGCAGTTGTCCGCGTACGTTGGCGCCGCCACCGTCTCCACCAACGCAGCGGAGGCCGCGGCTGCTCTGGCGCTCGGTGAAACGCTCCTCTGCCAGCGCTATCACGTGTCGCGCTTCGTGGCCGCTTCGTCGTCGTCGACACCGCCGCGGCCGCTTTGCATCCGAGCTCTGCCCGTGCAGCTCATGTCGGCGGCGGCGCGCCAAGCCCGTGCGGAGAGCAGCCCCACACGCTCGCTCGTCCTCTTCGCGCGTCTCCTGCGGCGAACGTGCACGCGGCCGCAAGTGCTCCTCCTCGCCGCTCTGGTCGTGGCCAACGTCGCGTACATCTCTCCCTTCCTCGGCGCAGCCGCCTCGACAACGGCACCGTCCTCGCTGCTCTACACGGTGCGCGTCCTCGAAGAGCTGAAGGCAGCAGACGCCGCGCAGCGCTGCACGTGCTGGGCTTTCCTCTCCCGGGTGGTGAGCGCGTCACCGGCGCGGCTGCTTGCCGGCGTCTCCCTCGGCTCGCTCGTCTCCTGCCTCCTCGCGTCTGCGAGAGATGCCGCGTCGGACGGCGTGTTGCGCCACTCGCACATGGCGCTGAAGTTGGACACGCTCCTGTCGCTGGCCCGCTGCGACGCGGTGGCGGACGCCCACTGGCCTCTGCCGGGCCGCCTCTACTCGGCGCTGTGCATCGTCACGAGCTTCTCTCTCGCGGATGTGGATCGGCTACTGGGAGTCCTCGCGGAGCGGGTGCAGCGGTGGCGCACCGTCTGGCGGCTGCCGGTGGCGTGTGCGGCGGGCTGGCTGACGCGGCAAGGACTGGACTGGCTGCAGCTGCGCTGGACGCGCGTGTGTCTCATGACCGCCTTCGTGGCGAACTACGGTACGTGTGATGAGGACGCCGGTGTGGCGTCCGCCGCTGCACGCGATGCGGCCGCCGTGTCCCTCTTCGCGGCCGCCGGCTCCGTCTACCGCGCTCACTTTGGGCTGCAGGCGCTGCTGCTCGCTGCCACAGGCGCCTCGCTGTCGCCGGCACTGCGCTGGCTGGCGGAGAGCACCCGCTGGCCCGTGTCGCCGCCACGCTGCCTCGCGACCACCGACGTGGCGCTCGGGGCCGTCTGTGCAGCCGCGGAGCAGTCACACATTCTGCGTGCCCGGCACTCCGCGATACGACAACTCTGTGCCGATGCCGCCGCCGCAAGCGCGGAGGCGGAGGCGGAGTCGGAGGCGCCGTCGTTCGCCGCCACGCTGGGCGAGCGGCGCGCCTGCGGTGACTGTCATGCAGCCGAGCCCACCGGCGCGCCGGCGATCGCCATGGCGTGGCTGCGACTCGATGGCGAACTCGTGGAGGAGCTGGTGGACCGCGTGCTCACGAGTTGCCGTGCCATGCCGACGATGGCGGCCATGGCCGCCGTCGCCGCGACGCGTGGAGCAGCAGCAGCACTGGAGACACCGGAAGCGGCTGCGGCGGCCGCTTACGAGGTGGCAAGAGTGGTGGACGCCGGCGCCGTCTTCGCGGTGCCGCCGTCGCAGCCGTGGACACACACGTCGTCCTTTCAGTTCGACCTTGAGGTGGCGAAGCTGCCCCACCACGGCCACGAGACGTACGCGCGCAGCGTCGCGTCGCTGCTCTACATGCAGCATACCCATCGGCCCACGCTCGATGGGCGGTTGTGGGCGCAGTACAACACGCCTCCATCGCTGCTGCAGTCGCACGGTGGTGATGATAGCGGTGCGGGCTGGCGGGTGACCTTTGACCACGTCTTCTTCCGCTACCCCGGCGCGACGCGCGACGCGCTGCACGACGTCAGCTTCGACCTCGCCGCCGGCGGGTTGCTCGGGATTGTGGGCTACAGCGGGGCGGGGAAGAGCACGCTGTTGCTTCTGCTCGCCCGCATCTACGCGCCAACGAGCGGGCACATCCGCATCGACGGCCACCCGATCGAAGACATCCCACCACGCGCTCTTCGCCGCCGCCTCGGTAGCTGCTGGCAGGGCGACAGCGACGCGTGCCTGCTCGAAGACGTGAGCGTGGAGTGCAACGTGGCGTACGGCAACCTCGCCGCCGCCTGCGCTGACACCGTCACCACGTCGCTTGAGCGCGCGTGCCTCAGCGACGCCGTTGCCGCGCGACCGAACGGGCTCCGTGAGCCGCTGCGCTCCCGAGAGTGGAGCGGCGGCGAGGTGGCGCGTCTGATGGTGGCGCGCGCGCTCATGGTGACGCCCGACGTGGCCGGCGTGTACCTGCTCGACGAGTGTGCGAGTGGGCTCGACTCCGTGACGGAGGCCCGCGTCTTCGCATCCGACGCCTTGCGGCCGCCACGCCGCCCCACGACGCGTGTGGTGGTGTCGCACCGCCTCGCCTCCGTGCGCGACGCGGATGAGATCCTCGTGCTCGCCGATGGACGTGTTGTGGAGCGCGGCTCGTGGGCACAACTCCTCCGCGACGATGGCGATGGCCATAACACTGCCTTCCAGACGCTCTATCGTGCACAGGCAGGGCTGCCCGCTTAGCGAGATCGCCACCGGTGCCACCAACACAGAGAAGCCACACACACACACATACACACACACACGCATACCCTACACATGTTATGTTGGCATGCAGAGATGGAGGGCGCGGGTGACATCGCCTCCTCCTCTCCTCTCCCTCTCCTGTGTGTCCTCTACGTCGCCTCCCGCCTCCTCCTTCTCCTCCTTCCCCGCCTCAGTGTACACCCCGTCATCACCGCGAGTCCCTCCGCCCTCCTCCACGCCTCACGACCTCCACCGACACACACCACCGTCGTGCAGTCTTGCCACTCCCCGTCCTATCTCCACCCTCACTCCTCACCCCCCCCCGCCGCTCATCGCCGTCACGATGAAGTCCGTTCTGAAGGCCGGTGTGGCCAAGGATGTCGACGTGATGGTGCCCTCGTCGGAGCTCACCATCAAGCAGATCCAGGACCGGATCCCCGCCAAGTACTTCGAGCGCTCGGCGTTGCGCAGCCTCTCCTACGTGGCGCGCGACATCTGTCAGCTGCTCCTTGCGTACTTCGTCATGTATCGCGCAGTGGTTCCCGCGCTCGCCGCCTTCGAGGGTCGCGTGTACGAGGCCGCCGGCGTGCACTGGGCGAGTTGGGCCCTCGTCGGGGCGGTGAAGTTGACGATGTGGAACCTGTTCTGGTTTGTGCAGGGGCTCAGCGGCACTGGCCTGTGGGTGCTCGCCCACGAGTGCGGCCACCAGGCCTTCAGCCCGTACCGCTCGCTGAACAACGCCGTCGGGCTCATCCTCCACTCCGCCGTCCTCGTGCCGTACCACAGCTGGCGCATCACGCACGGCAACCACCACAAGCACACGAACCACCTCACGAAGGACACCGTGTTCGTGCCGCGCAAGGAGAACAAGGTGATCGAGCTTCTGGAGGAGACGCCGCTGGCGATGCTGTGGGGCATGTTCGTGATGTTCATCTTCGGCTGGCCGGCCTACCTGCTGTTCAACGTGGCCAGCCAGGACTACGGCCGCCGCACCAACCACTTCGAGCCCTCGTCGCCGCTCTTCCGTAAGGAGGACGCGCAGGACATCGTGCTGTCGGACATGGGCATCCTCGCCACGCTCTCCGTCGTCGGCCTGTGCACGTATCAGTATGGCGTCTACAACGTCCTCTGCTGGTACGTCGTGCCCTACCTCTGGGTGAACTTCTGGCTGCTCTACATCACCTACCTCCAGCACTCCGACGTCCGCATCCCGCACTACAACCACGAGCACTGGACGTTTGTGCGCGGCGCCATCGCGGCGGTCGACCGCGACTACGGCTACCTGCTCAACAGCTGGCTGCACCACATCAACGACTCCCACGTGGTGCACCACCTCTTCAGCCAGATGCCCTTCTACAACGCCATCGTCGTCACGCGCCACCACATCAAGGACATCCTCGGCGACACCTACGTGGAGGACAAGCGCCCCCTCATCGAGGCGCTCGTGAAGAGCTGGAAGGACTGCCGCTACGTCATCCCGTCCGAGGGCGTCAGCGTGTACTACGGTGCCACCAAGAAGTGCGACTAGTCGAGACGGAGAGAGGCGCACACCCGAGCGCACCAGTTTTTGTGTTGTTGTTGCTGTTGACGCAGCCGCTCCTGTCTCCTGCCCTCGGACTCCCTGCACTCTCATGGCCGCATAGTGTAGTGCTCCTAGGAATACACACACACACACACGGCCTCCTCCTCCTCATCCTTCCCCCCCCCCCCCTTCTCTCCCACACATACACACACACACACACACACGTACACACCAAACAAGCACGCTCGCTTGTGAGAGGGGGAGGCACAGACGACTGAGCCGAAGAGCAGCGGTATGTACGGAGGAGTGTGTGTGTGTGTGTGCGTGTGCATGTGCGTGGCCGCAGTCCTCGTTAAGGTAATCCGATGTGTGTGTACGTGTGTGTGTGTGTGTGTGTTTATGTGTACGTGTGTGATGGAAGAACTGCTTCGCATCATGCATCGTCTTTTTTTTTTTTCGTATGTGTGTGTGTGTGCTTTCTTTTTCTTTGCCTCTCTCTCCTCTCTCTTTCCCCCCCCCTTTCTCTCCTCTCTCTCTCTCTCCACCGCTTCCACTCGTCCATCTCAGGCGCGTGTGCGCGAGTGTGTGGCGTCTCCTCTTCTCCTCCTCCACTTGACTGGCCTCTGTCGCGTGACACACACACACACACACACACACACACATACGTCCTTTCTGGTCACTCTGCCCTCTTACTCAATGCGCAGGAATGTCGCCGCGTCCCACGCAGTTACGCCGACACACACACACACATATATATATAACTTATTCAGAGAGAGGTGTAGTGGGACATCATGGACAGCCGACGAGGTCTACACACACACGGTGTCCTTCTTCTTCTCCAAGGCACTCCTCTCTCTCGTCCATCCCTTCCCCCTTCCCCACCCCACCCCCCGCGCTACTCTCGCCTCTGTCTTTTTGTGTTGGTCTCCACATCTACACGGACAGTCTTTCTGTCTCTCTCTCACACACATACATACAGGCGCGCATACACACTTCCACATAAACACACACACACACACCGTTCCTACTCTGGCGCAGGAAAAAAAAAAAAAAACTGCATCCACGCCTCTCAGTCCCCTCCTCTGCCGGCCAATACTGTGCCTCTCTCGTGCTCTCCGTCGTGTCAGCGCCGCAACTCCGCCGCCATGGCGCACGAGCACAGAATGCGAGCGCTTTTTGATGCGATCGAGCGAGGGTACGCCAGTGAGCCCCGCGACAGTCACACGCCGCGAGAGGTACTGGCTTCCATTCCCGGTGACACGCTCGCACAGGTGCTCAGCTTCACACAGCACGCCCCCTCTCTCAGCCTGACTGCTGTCTCGCCCACGTCGCGCGTCTTTGCGGAGCTCGTGGCGGGCAGCTCCGACGAACGCCGTGGGGAGCTGATCATCGTCCAGTACAACGGCGTGCTGATGCACGAAGCCGTCGACGCCGGCGCGGGCTGCGTCGCCGACTCCGGAGATGAGACGCACGCGCCCCTTCAGCCGCTGGACCTTTGCAAGTGGTGGATACGTGTGTGCCAGCTTCCTCTGAAGGCGCCGCACGTCGGTGCGCTGCGCCGTGTGCTCTCCGCCGCCCCTGAAGTGGTCGAGCGGCTGCGCGTCGTCAATCTCTCGAGCGATGGACAGTGCGCGCAGCTCCCGACTGCTGTTCTCCGGCGGCTGGAGGAGATCGTCGACCACTCCGCGACTGTGACGCTCGCCGGTGCCGCGGCGTCCGATTTGCAAAACGTGCGCTCGCTGGAGCTCGGCGAATGTCCGCCCGCGGTACTCAGCGTCGTCCAGCAGCTGTCGAGACTGAGGAACCTGAGCCTGTCCGCTGAGAGCGGCGCCGCACTCGACATGAGCGCGTTCGCCGGCGCGGCTGGTATTGAGAGATTGAGCCTGGCGGGCTCTCCGGCCGTGACGGTGGCGGGACTGGATGCGTGCCACCGTCTCACCGAGCTCGACCTCAGCGCTTCGCAAGGTCTGACCGGCATCGCCTGCGTCGGCGGCGCGCCGCAGCTGCGGTCGCTGACGGTCAGCAGCCACGACCTGCGCAGTCTCGATGGACTGGAGAAGTGCACCGAGGTGGTGTCCGTCACAGTCCGAGGCGGGCCAGCGCTGCGCGACGTCGCCTCGCTCGCCGGCCTGCGGCACCTGAGGACGCTCCTCGTCCACTCTCCCGGCCTGGAAAGCGTCGAGGGGCTGCACACCTGTTCGCAGCTGGTGTCTGTGGACTTCACATGCTGCGCAGAGCTGCGATCCCTCGCGCCACTCGCCGGCCTGCAGCATCTGAAGTCCATTGTGGCCTGGGCAAGCGGCCTTCACAGTCTCGATGGACTCGGCGCCTGTCCCGCGCTCGAGACGGTGCGCGTTGGCGCCTGCAGCGAACTCAGCGGCATTGCCCCACTCGCCGGGCTGCAGCAGCTGAGGACTGTCGACGTGCACACCACCGCCGTGGCGAGTATCGAGGCGCTGCGCACGTGCCCACAGTTAGAGGAGCTCAACATCAGCGAGTGTCAAGCGCTGCAGGATCTCTCACCTCTCGCCGGACACGTCGCGCTGCGGCGCATCGCCGCCAGAGACTCGGGTGTGTGCTGCATCGCAGGACTCAACACGTGTATCCAGCTGGAGTCTGCTTCGTTCGCTCGCTGCGAAGGACTAGAGAGCCTCGCACCGCTCTCCGGTGCATTGGGCTTGACCGAGCTGGACGCAGCGAGCACCCGTGTTGCCAGTCTCGAAGGGCTCGAGGCGTGCCCGTTGGTGGCTCGGCTCGAGCTGGGGTGGTGCATGCAGCTGCACGACATTTCGGCCCTTTCGGCACTGGGCAGGCTGAGGGAGCTCGACATACGCGGCACCGCGGTGTGCAGCATAGACGCGTTGGCGTCGTGCAGGGAGTTGGAGGAGCTGTCGGCAGACTACTGCGCACAACTGTGCGACCTCGCACCGCTGGCCGGCCTGCCGCGACTGAAGCACCTGAGCGCCTCGGCCACGGCCGTGTCAAGCGTTGAAGCACTGCGGACGTGCACGGGGCTGGAGTGGGTGAGCTTGGATGGGTGCGCGAGGGTGACGGATCTAGAGCCGCTCTCCACACTACCGCGGCTGACCACCTTGGTTGCAGGCGGGGGCGATGGGCGGTGCATCGAGGGGCTCGGCATACTCTTGTAGCTGGGAGACGTGCATTTGGTGGCTGCCGGGCCTCCGCCCCCACCTCCCTCCCTCCGCCTGTGAACGTGGCGCTACGCCGTCAGTCACGTACAGCAATGGCGACGGTGTCGGCGCGCACAACGCACGTGGAAGGCACCTGTTCGGCCTCGTGTGTTACACGTGATGCCCCTTTCCATCTCTCCCTTTCACGCTCACACAGCACACGACAGAAATAGACGCGGCGCATCCCGGCTCTTCTGTCCACCACCACCACCCTCATCAGTTGCAACTTTTCAATTTCTCTGTTGGCGGCACTCACCGTCTCTCTTCTTCGTTTTCTGCTTCTCTCCTTCCCTCTCTCATACTATTCTCTTTCTCTCTCTCTCTCTCTGGTCGCGGCTGCCCCGTCACGTGTCCCTCGTCACGGTCGCTTCAGAAGATGGGACAGTGTCGACCTGCGCGTGTGTCTCCTCCTCCCGCTCTCTCTCTCTCTCCTCGGCCAGTTTGCCTCCTGTTCTTCTCACTTCGTTGCCGCTTCGCCCCGGCCCACCTTCACGGACAGTCTGCGCATCCTCTCCCACGCAAACGGAGGGAGAGTGAGATCGACGAACTCCTTTCTCGTCTCAGAGAGCGACAGTGCCTCA
This sequence comes from Novymonas esmeraldas, assembly GCA_019188245.1. NCBI lineage: Eukaryota > Euglenozoa > Kinetoplastea > Trypanosomatida > Trypanosomatidae > Novymonas > Novymonas esmeraldas. The sequence continues at coordinate 129,926 of JAECZO010000077.1, forward strand.
GTCCGTTGCTGCTTCTCCCAGCTCGCTCGTGCCTTCCTTCTGGAGTGCGTTCGTGCTGTGTGTGTGTGTGTGTGTGTGTGTGTGTGTGTGTGTGTGTGTGTGTGTGTGTGACCGTGTGTGTGTGTGTGTGTGACCGTGTGTGTGTGTGTGTGTGTGACCGGCATGTCTAGTGTCATCTGTGCGTACTCATCCCGCCCGCCCGTCGTCACACGGGAAGACAAGAGTTGAACGAGGGGACAGTGGAGGAGAGCTCCTCCTCCTCCTCTCCCTTGCTGTGCATGGACAACCGTCGTACCACACGTGCTGTCCTCACGGCGGCGATCGTGCATGTGGCAGTGGTGTTTCACCCGGTGTGTGAGCGTGTAGTGACCTTCGTTGAAAGGTGGGTGCACGTGACACAGTGTCTCAAAGGCAAAAAGAAAAAAAAAATGCAGGCTGCGCCACCAGGATGCTACTTCACTATCTTGGCCATGTGGCTGAGTGTATCCGCGGCGAAGACGTCGTTCACTACATTTTACATCGCCTCTTGCCCTCGCAGTGCTTTGTTGTGAGTCAGCCTCTACCGTCAACATTCGTGGTAGCCTGCACGGAGGCAGGGGATGAGGAGGAACGACGCCTCTGAGCGTTGTGTAGGGTGCCGCCGCCACCTGCCGCTGGTAGTCGCCGCTGGTACCGGCGGTGTGGTGTTTGGGTGGTTGAGGCTGCACCACTGCGCACGCACCCATTTCAGCTGGTGCACGGGACTGGCCACATCCACTCGGCGACGGGGACCGAACACGCAGGAGGGCGTTGCTGCGGCCACGGTAGTTCTGCGGACTGGACAATGCACCGACAACTGCCGAGCCTGTGTCTCGTTTTTGTTTTTTTTTTGGTAGGCACCCGCTTCGTCGCAGACCACCCCTCTGGGAATCGCACGCACGCACGCACGCACGCATGCACACACCCTCCCGTGAACAGCGAAACTGCGTGGAAACGGTCCGCTTCGGCCTCCATGGGTACGCGTAAAAAGGTGAGCGGTGATCAACTCCTCGCTCCACCATGAAGGCGGTGTGCAAACGCATCTTACTCTCCTCTTTTCCCTTTTGCATCGCTGTACCCGTCGTGGAGGGCGGCATCTTCTGACCACCTGCTCAACGCACGCGCGCGCGGCAGACAGAATCACAGTGCGACCTGCCTCTGCACGCCAAACACACACGCACATCTACCGACTCACCGACTCATTTGTACACAAGAAGGCGAAGGCGTGTGCCACGCGAAACCTGAAGCGACTGCACAGAAAGCATGAAAAACGCAATGCCACAGTCGTCGAAACCTGTGGGCTCATCAGATTCTGACGAGGACTGGTCAGAGTGCGCGTCGATAGATAAGAGTGCCGCTGCATCGGACGGGGCATCGGAAGGACGGCCGCAGTTGGATCCTCCCACCCGCATGGCGCACATCGAGACAACGGAGAATGCGCATCTGCGTCTGGCCTGCGCTGCGCTCCAAGGTCAGCTCTCGGCCGCTCAAGACGAAGTGAAGGCGCTGCATGCCACGGTCTCGATGCATGAGGCCACGATCAAGAACATGGAGCGGTCAGAAGAGCTGCGCGAGTTGGAGGCGAAGAACTTGTCAGCGATGGCGGAGCGGCCGTGTGAACGGTGTGTGGACAAGGACGTGCGGCTTGCGGAACTTGATGACGTCATCTGCCTTTTGAAGGACTCAGTCGAGAGAAGCAGCAGGAGTGAGGATGCACTGATGAGGCAAGTACAGCGGATGGAAGCGCAGGTTGTCGCAGCTGATGCTGCGCGTGCGGAAAGTGACTCGCGTTGCGCAGAAGCCACGAGTGCATCCCAGAGCGCATGTCGAGAAAGGGATGAACTGAAAAGGAAACTGTCGGAGATGCAGAGCTGCGTCAAGAAGCTGGAAGACTCGGTGAAGGAGCTCACCGATGTGACAGTAGCTGTGTCACTGAAGTCAGAGCACGTCAGTAGGTGTCTCCATGCGAACAAGAAGTGCGCGAAGTGCAAGATGACTCTCACTTTGACCAACTGGTTTTGCTGCCACGATTGCAGCGACTGGAACTACTGTCGCGGGTGCTTTGCGGATGAAGCTGCAAAGCACGCCAAAGGCACACACAGCTTTACGGATATGACTGTGTTCAACGGCAGGGTTGCCAACACGTCATTGCCACACATCATGAATGCACTATCTCGTTTCGCGGGTTTCTTCTGCAGCACGTGCAAAAAAAAAGTAACCCCGACAGAAGGCAATTGGTATCGCTGTAACGAGTGCGCGGATTATGACTTGTGTAAAGAGTGCTTTGAACGCTTTTATCAAAGTCATGTGGGAGGAGCGCACACATTCACAGACATGTGCACTTTCGTGACAAGCAAGTACGGCTTCCCTACAATCATCAACCAAGCGAACTGGAAGGGAAGAGAGACCCCGTATGGCAATGCCAGTTGCAGCGCGTGTGGCACACGGTCGCTGCGGAACTTTCTCCACTGCAATGAGTGCGTTGACTACGATCTCTGTTCGTCGTGCGCGTTACGCGACGTGTGGCGCGAGCACAGCAGAGGTTCGATGCACACATTTACGCGCGTTTAGTTCTCAGTGCCAAGTATCATTGCAAGGTGTTCTATCTCATCTTGCGTGGGGGGGTACTTGATTTCCTTTTTTTTTTTACTTGCACGTGAGGCGTGCCGGGCACTGAGTTAAACGATCTTGGGCATCGCAGTGCCTGTACCGACCTCGACGCTGTTCCACAACGTTCCTATCGAGGCGCACGACGGCGACGAAGTAGCATCCATCCCACTGGCGCAGTCCGTCATGCCGCGGATGAAGGCGGTGAAGGTGCTGACGACACCGAGCAGTTATCAGCCAGACACAATGACGGACGCGGAGATGCTGCAGGTTGCCGTGGAGAGCACTGTGCCCCTCGGCGAGAAGTCCCTGTGGGAGTATCTGGCGTTCGTGGTGCCGATATCGGTGATGAGACCAGCGGAGATGCAGCTGGTACCTCGCAAGACACAACGATGCGATCCGTAGCATCGCCTCTTTGGTCTCCCTGGTCATCGTCGCACTGCTACGATGCTGCTACAGCATGTACCGGCTGGCTCCACTCGGCAGCCGGTCGAACGGTGCAGCGGGGCTGCAGACACTGCCGGTTGTCGACGGCGGCGTTAACAAGGGGAGGGGGGAGCGGATCGCATGCCGGCGAGCTACTCAGCGCACGCTACGCCTCGCGCAGCGCACTCGCTATTGATGCGCCTTCGGGCGCACCATAGCTAGTGTGACAGAGCGCGGGTGGTCCTGGTTACGGGCCTCAGAGTGTCCGTGACTGCCCAGTTGGACGTGAACTGGTCTGGGTGCAGAGGTCGAAGAAATCTGTTCAACTCGTGTGTGGTGCGCCCGGAAAGGCGGATGTTGTCCTTCGCGTGATCGAGGGGGCGCTGAATCCTGCCGACGCACTCTCGCCTCACGCTTGGCGCGGCGGACGCGACAGGGTCGCTGGTGGTGCGGCGCGTGGTGACACTCGGGGTGCCGCTCCTGCGCCGCACCTGGTGACCGCTATGTGAAGAGCGGCGCCCGGAGGACGGAGGCGAGGCCGACTGAGCCCGCCGGAAAGAAGGGAGGGAGATGGCGATACGCGGGCGGCGGGGGGCCGGTGCCGAGCCACAAGACGACGCACCAACGGATGGAGTCGTGCAGTGCCGCACGCGACTGGCCGCGCTGGTCCGGCCGCAGGTGCGTGCCTCCCATGCACACACACCCACTCTCCCACAGTACCGTGGCATTGCATTGGTGTGGCTGAAGGCCGAGGCAATCGAACGGCATGAGTGAATGATTCCGCGCAGATGTGGTGCTTAGGAGTCTGCGTGCGTGTCGGTTGGGGAGGGAGGGGGGGGGGTGTTCAGGGCGGTGCTACCTGTTGGCTAGCAGATGAGGGCCTGCCGACTGCACCTTGTGTTTGGTCTTAGTGAGCGTCCTCGTTTTTTGTTTTCTCTTCTTTCACTCTTTGTGATGGGATGGCGATGATACGTCCGAGTGCGTTTGCGCTCCCCCCCCCCCCCTGGGGGGGGTGGTGTGTTGTACTTCCTTTTTTGTCGGTCCGACATTTTTTTTTTTTTTCTTGTCTCCCCATCTGGCTCTTGTTGTTGTTGCCGGTGGTGGTGGTAGCGACTGCGGCGTCGGTGTCCTGGCAATGGCCCGTCCCTGTGCGCGCACGGCGTGCACTGTGAGTCGTCTACTGTGTTGTTTCTTTCTTGGTCGATGTGCGGTGTGGGTGTGCATGTGAGAGGGTGGGGGATGGTGTGAGGACCTCCTGGTCGCGTGGGGTGTTGGTCGTCTCTGCGTGCAGGCGCGCCAACCCTGTTCTGTGAAGGAGCGAGCGCCCCTTCTTCTTTTTCACTGCGTGTAGCTATCAGCTGCATCCGTCCACCCGCCCGTCCCTCGATGCGTGTTGCTTTTTTGGATTCCTGTTGTGGTTCAGCTTGGTTCTTTCCACTGGTTTGTACTCCCTGTTTGGCCCGCACCCCGGCGCGCACGTGCGCATGCGTGGCCGTCCGTTGTATGGTTGTGGGTGACCCCCCCCCCCCCTTCTTCTGCTTCTCCCCTGTGGTGCGGGCGATGATGCGACGCCGCTGTCTCTCTCCCTCCTCTTTCATTTCTGTCGGTTTGGTGTCTCCTGGTCTTCTCTCTTTTTTCGGTGTGTGCCTGCGCACGATGCGGCTGCATCCCCTGTCCTCCGCCTCCTTTGTCGCCGCTCTTCTTTGCTGTGTGTGCGCCTTACAACGGCGCCGCGCCATCCACTCAGTGATCACTCTGTTTCCCTCCACTTCTCTTCGTTCTTGTCGTCTCGTTTGGTGGTCTCTTCTTCCTTTATCTCTCTCTCTCTCCTGTTCGCTTCTCCTCCCGCCGACGGCCGTCTCTGTCCCTTTCTTGGGCATGTGTCTGCAAGCGTTGTGTGTGCCTCTGCGTCTCTCCTTCTCTGTGCCGTGTGCGTGTGTGCGCTGGGGCCGCCCTATAGAGCTTTCCACTTTGATTTCTTCATGAGGAGCCACTACTAAGTCTGCCGCGTTGTCTCCTGTGCAGCTCCGTTTCGCATGCGGCTACCTGTCGCTGGTGAAGAGGCGCCGGTGCGGGGGGAGGGGGGAGGAGACACACCTTCCCCGTTACCGGTGCCGAGGCACAAGACGAAGCACCAACGGCTGGAGTCGTGCAGTGCCACACGCGACTGGCCGCGCTGGGCCGGCCGCAGCTGCGTGCCTCCCATGCACACACACACACACCCACTCTCCCACAGTACCGTGGCATCCATTGTTCCTCCGTCTGTTCCCCCACACCCCACTCCTCGTCTTGTCTGTGTGTGCCCCTCGGCGCGTACCTCATTTCCAGATTGCGAGCCTCGCTGACATCCCCTCAGTCACCCGCCGCTCTCCGACGGCAACACACACACACACACGTGGCGTGATTCAGAGTCGGACGTAGCCCTGGTGTTCTGCCACCCTCGCCCCATTCCACGATGCGCCATGCGGTGATGAAGACCGGCGCTCTCGTCGTGCTTCTGTGTGCGGTGGTGCGGGGCTGGACCGGTCAACCGGAGGAGGAGGTGGAGCACCGCTGCGGCTTCGATGAGCTGCAGACGCGGACGATCGGCACTCGTGTGAGCCGCGTGGTCGACGCATCCGGAGAGCGCTCGGTGGCGGCGTCGGAGTGGCGGCCCCTTCGCATCGCCGTCTTCGCACACGACATCGCCGACACCAACCGTCACTGCACGGAGGCGCCGCAGGTCCGACCCAACTTCAACAGGGGCGCCACCACCTGCAAGTCGGGCCACGTGCTGACGCGCGCCAAGAAGCAGACACTTATGGATTTGCTGATCCCATCGGCGGTGCAACTGCACACGGAGCGGCTGAGTGTACAGCGTGAGAACGGCAACATCGTCGTGACTCCGTCCATCAAGCAGGATGCCCTGTGCAGTTAGTTCAGCATCCCCGCCTCGCACATGACGACCGGCGTGGCGGACGTGTCCCCCAAGTTCATCTCCTCGGATGTGCTCAAGGTCCGCATCGTGGCGCACGGAGATCCTGCACGCACTCGGCTTCAGCGCTCGCAACTTCCACACTCGAATGATGTTGGACGGCGCAGTGGCCGTGCGAGGGAAAAAAGCGGGACCGGTGATCAAGTCGCCGATGGTGTTAGCGCAGGCGCGTGCGCAGTACGGCTGCACAACGCAGGCCTTCCTGGAGCTGGAGGACATGAGCGGCGAGGGCACGGCGTACTCGCACTGGAAGCGGCGCAGCATGAAGGACGACGTGATGGCGTTGGTCAGTGGCGCCAACGTGTACTCGGCGCTGACGATTGCCGCCAAAAAAAAAAAGTGTGCGGCGTGATGTCGGCCGCGTGGAGAAGGACAGGTGGGTTGCTGAAGAGATGCTGTCCAGGCCAACCGAACACGACCCTGCGCACTCCACACTCGTGGGGCAATGCGTTGACGTGCGCGTACGCACCGTTCAGGGGACTGCACCTCTCGCAACTTCTTCCCTGCGCCACCGTTCGGAAGAACAACAACAACCGGTGCACCCGACTGAGCGAGGAGCAGTCGAAACGGCCGGGCTCGGGCGTGCGGTGTGCACTGCGTGTGCGGCAAGCCAAACACCGGTGGTCAAGGGAAGGCAAGATGGGTGCGTCGTACCGCCTCGCGAGCAGCCGCAACCGAAGCTCTCGTCCTCCTGCCCCGTCCCCCGCAGTGGCGAGGACGTTGTCGGTTGTGGTCGCGATGAGCGCACAAGCGTGCTCTACGGTTCGGCCTGCCCGACGGCCAGAACCCGAGCGCGCCACCGTGCGTCGACAGAGAGCGGTGTGGGGGTGGGTGGGTGACTCATGGCGCCGTCCCTCTTCCGGAAGACGAGCATGCCTCGCACCCCGCCCTGCAACAGGCGTTGCACCATGCAACGAGCCACCCACGCCGTCGCCGTCCGCGCGTGAGCCGTGCCCGTCGCCGACTAGCGCGTAGCCCGTGGGGCTGTGCCATCCCCTGCCTGGCAACGATCCCGTGGCGAGGCGCCTGCGCCGTGACACCGCCAGGACGGGGACGACCTTTCCGCCGCGCACGCACTGCCGCAATGCACCGACCCGAACCGAAGGGCACACCCGCGCAGTTCAGGCGTGCCGGCCTGATCGCCAACGGCGCGTGCATTCGCCCAACCGCCTTCGTGCCCAGCGAGTTGCGGAAGAGAAAAACTGTACTGGGAATGCGGGGAGCGGCGGCAGGTTCCTTGCAGCAGGGCCTCTCCCTGTCAGCCCCCATTGGCCGCCGAGCGCGGTGGCTCCGGGGAACCAAACGAGGGGCCGCCTGGGTTCCCTCCAAACAGGAGGCACTGCGGCTCAGGCTGCGGCCACCGCCCTTCCCCAGCGGCCTGCCTGGGCCACGCGAGCGAGGGGCAGCCATGCGACGCGAAAGCGCCAGCCACACGCACACACACGCACCAGCACCTGAGGACCACCCCCATTCACCGCGCACCACGCCACAGCGTCGCAAAGCACGGCGGCGGCATTGCCAAGGAGGTCGACTGGCACTGCGGATGGATTCGGGTGCTGTTTTTTTTCTGTGTTGCTCTGCTGTGCGCCGCGGGGGCTTTCGTCGCCGCCCGCCGCGTCTCTTTTGCGGGGCGTGGGGCCCAATCGGGCTGGTGGGCCGGCCAGGAGGGCGCGCGCAGCCCCCCTCCCGCCTGGCCCACCGCCGAGCCCACGGCCCCTGCCGCCACAGCCTACGCGCGCGGAGCACCCCATGGAGGCACGCCCACCGGCGGCCCAACAGGCGCACACCGACCCCACCGGCACAGGCACCACCGATCCCCCACGCCCCAGCACAGCCGCACACGCAACGCCGCGCCACGAGCCCCAAAAAGCCAACCCCCTCCCCTCGCACCCCCCAAAAACGCCTCGCGACCGCGCCGTTGCCCCCCAGGAACCCCGCGGCGCACAAAGCGGCAGCCAAGCCGCCTGCCCAGAAACGCACCGGCGACCGTGCGAACCGCGGTGGGGTACGGAGGGGCGTGTCGCACCTGCTCTCGTGCCCCGCCCCCCTTACCGCGACGGACCGGCAGTCGCTATCCGCACCGCGTTCCAACACGAGCACTCCACCAACATACCACCACAGCACCCGCGTGCCCTCCCTCAAATCCGCGCAAAACAGCTCACGGGGCCCCGATTCCCACTCACCCGCCGCGTCTCCCGGCAGTGCCTCGGCGAGCGCATCCCAACCACCACGTAGCGAGTGGGTGGTGCAAAAGGGGCCTTCACACCCGCTGCACTGTGGTGGTCGCCGCGGGGCTGATCCAGGAGCGCGCTTCACATGTTGTGTGTCGGAAAACCGAACCCCTTCCGCCGTGACGTGGGCGAGGACGCGCCAACGCCCAGAGGACGACGCAGACTGGACGGCCTCCGCGTCAAAAGAGAGATGCCACGGGAGAAAGCTGGCCGCCACGAACACGCCGCAGCCCTCGCTGTTTTGTGCGTGACGCTACAAGCGGCAGAGCAGCGCACACCACCCCGCACGTGAGGTCAGAAGCGCTTCCACTTCCGCTTTCTTTGCTGATGATGCGAGTCACTCGTGGCGCACTTCCCCTCGACGGTGCGAGCTGTGGAGTGTCCCTGGTGCGACTCCAGCGGGACTGCTCTTCTGCAAGCGCAGGGAGTGGCTCCGCAGACACCGTGAGGGTGAACCGATGGAGAGTGTGAGACACCCTCAAGCAGCGGCGTGGCGATTCCTCACCGCAGGATTCAGCGGACAGGACAGCCACTGCTTCCCATTCGAGTGCGTACGAGTGTCCAGTGGCTCTCCACAGTGCAGCAGCCTTCTTTTCCATCACGCAGAGCTGCGTTCGTGTGGTAGTGGTGCACTGTTGGTCTGTGGAGCGGGAAGGGAGCGGCGCAGCGTGAGGATGTCTCCCAGCTGTACATTCCTCTCCTCTCCGGTGACGGTGGTGGTAACACGGTGGTGTCCGCTCTGTCTGTGCTGCATCTGCCCCGGCCTTTCTCTCTCTCTCTCCAATGGAACGGTCAGATGGAGTGCGTTATAGGTGCCTCTGGTCGCCAAACTGCATTCTGAGACGTGTGCATTGTGCAAGCGTACGTCGCCTACACGCAGCAGTGCTGAGCCGCTACTGTTGCTGTCCGCCTTCTTCCACGGCGAGTGGTGAGCCGCACGCACGTGTCGACAGAGAGCGTCAAGGTTATGGAGTGCAGTGTGGAGAAGACCACGCAGTACCCTTTGTGGAGCATCAGGACGTAGCGCCAGATGGACACTCTGGCGTTGCGGCTTCTTTCAATCACAGCAGCCAACGACGTGCAGCTGGACGAGCACACGTCGCGGTGCCGCTTGTGTGGGCGAACAGTATGTCTGTCTATGTGACCAACCACACTCTCGCTCAGCGCTAGGACTGCGAAGTCAGTGGAGCTTGGTGCGCAGAACCACGAGTGGACACCACTCGGGCAAAAGCTGCATGAACTAGCATCGCGTTGTCCTACCGATCTATCAAAATCGCTCGCCGCAGCTGAGGATAGCGGACCACGGAGTGTGTACGTCCTTTGCCGTCCAACAGCAGCTCACCGGATGATACGCAAAAAAGGTGGCCATAACACATCTTGGTAGGTGGCAGCGCTCTCAGCCACAGCAGCTCAGCACGATCTTCACACAGACGTTACGCTGAATGGTTGAAGAGGGTGAGAGGGCGGTGCTAATGCTGAATGCACCGGCTGCAACACGAATCCCACCCTTTGTTTGTTGCGTGGAAGGGCGGATTGAACCATCGACGCATCTCAGAGCATGAATACTGTTGAGCTGCGTGCTGCTCAAGATCATTGGAGAGGGATCAGGCCTCTTTTGTTGAAATAGAGTTCCACGATCGCGTTGGGTTGCCTCTCTGTGCTTTCTTTTGGTTTGACATGGCTCTCTCAGCTTTCGTTTGTGTGTGCGTGTGTGTGCGTGCAGCGGCAGAGGTGCTTGCACATTGAGCATCTCTGTCGCCTACCCCGCCGCTGTTGAGCTCTGCGTTCTCCCCGCCACTTTGTGGCGCGTGTTTGCATTCTCGTTTTTCTTGTCCTCCCCGCTGATCCCCCCCGACGTCTTCACGGTGCCGCTGCTGCCTAGGTTCTAGATAGCACGTGCGTACACACTGCGAGCCGTCTCAGACAGACTGGCGTACAGCTTGGCCGGTGGAAAGAGACGTCTGCTGAATGTGGTGCGTAACGGCGGACCTGCTTTCTCGTGTTGTACACGTGAGCGGGTGGCTTTTCGTCACTATCTGCAGGAGTGCTCTCTGGGGCTGTGCTTTCATGCAGACAGCCGCTGTCACGCGCGTGTCTTCTTGCCGTGCCTCTGTGTGTGTATGTGTGTATGTCTGTGTGTCAGAGCGGCATGTCGGCGGAACGCGGTGCTGAGTATTCCCTCCCTTTCTTCT